>CAJNDV010031950.1:32175-44530 GCA_905221635.1 Symbiodinium sp. CCMP2456 | reverse complement strand
ATTTTGAATCAGCTCCCTTGTAGACGATCGATAGTGGAGCGGAGACCCCGCTACACAAGAGAGAGTGTGGGGCCTCGATCCTGGAAATTGATGTCAACGTGATGCAGGCCCCACGGTGAAATCACAGCTTTGGCTTCGTTGCGGCGAACAAACACGAACTACCTACAGGCTGTTGCAAGTATCCGACATTGCAGTACAATTTTAAAAAGGAGCCCCAGGTGTTTTGCTATTTCACGGCGTTGGAGGCACTAACACGTCTGGACAACAACATGATTCTCAACCCAAATTTTCTAGTTGAGGTTTTGTCGGCCGACGGAGTTTACGAGATCCATGCTCATTTCCTTTTTGACTTTAGTTTGCTGTTTCCAAAACTGGTTGCCAATCGTTGTGGATGGTTTGCAGGTGGTGCTTGCAGGGTGCGAGAAAAGTCCCACGTGAAAACGCCGAGATTGAACCAAAACATATCTGTACTTCATGAGCTGGACTAGAGAGGCCAGTTGGTTGACGGGAGTTAGGTCGAAAAGGAGCGGGCTTCTGGCCTGCCTGTTCAAGTTGTCAGCATGTGGAACGTTGCAGCTTTGGCTCTGATCTGAGATGGTTGGTTGAAGAAGATCCGACGTGGCTGGGGCGCTCCTGCTGGTCGGACGACATGAAGCGCAAGGCTGTATGCGTTGCTGCTCAAGACGATTTCGGCGAGTCATCATCCGATGACTTGCAGATGGAGCCCTTGCCTAATTAAACTTTGATGTCGTTTCTAATTAGTTTTCCTTGGTTCCCTGATTTCGAGCCATGCAAGGTGGCAAAAGTCAAGTTGAAGAAGACACGGGAAACAAAAGTTACAGTGGCGGAAGAGAATGCTGGAGCCCCACCTGCAGCAGACACTGCACCGGCAGAGGCCTCAGATTCAATGGGCAGGTGTGTTTGTTCCACAACGGCTCTCCTCGGTCCAACCGTGCCAGGTGTCATCGCCCAAAAGCTTTCCGGTTGCAATCAGACATGAAAACCACTGGTTTTAGGTGTAGCGCTCGTCCGTGCTAGGTGAACCTCGGAGAAGAAAGTCGCTTGTCCGAGCTTGGCTGACAAGAGTTGTTTTGTAAGTCGACACTGCACGGGTGCCAACAAATTAAGCTCCCCTGGCCCAGGAAGGAGTTCGCTTGGATGGATTCGGATTCTGATGAGGACGAGGCAGAGGATCCTGAGTACACCATGGTCCAGAAGCGGTATAGTATATAGTCTATAGTAGTTATAGTATCTGTGTGATATGTGTGTGCGTAGGTATGTATGTAGGTACTATGTACGTAAGTAGGTAGGCAGTCAGGTAGTTAGGTATCTATGTATGTATGGGAGTGGAATGGATACAGCCAGTATCCCTCTGGACATCCATTCACACTCAAAGCTGAGCTATTAGTCAGCCAAAACGTGCGGCAGACCCCTCATCTACTGGTCATTCCCAGATGCTTTCTAGTGACAGGAGAGGGATCAGAAGGCGGATCCAGATGCATCCTTGGATGAGCCAGCGAAGCAGGCTCAGGTAGTGACATGATTTTGTCACGGTTTAAACCTGTTCGCATGGTGCTGTTGGAATGCTGCTGCGAACGGAACAGGAACCGTCTGGAAGTGAGGACGAAAATGCGGATGTTAGTGCTGGCACTCTGGATGGTGCCACATGTCTGCAAAGTCCCTGGTCATCGCCTCCCTAAGTACTTGCTCGCTTCGGTTCTTGGCTGTTCGAGGTGGAGACATTTGGGAGAATGATGGTGCTTGCTCCTGCGTTGCTCAAAAAGCTTCCAAGGCAATGCATGGGAACCCTCCTTACCCGAGCATCTCATGAAAGTAGAAGGCTTCAAGCAAACAAACCGGACAATCTGGGCACCTAGTCAGATTTGCTACAGCTCCGGGCCATTTTGCCGGAAAATTCTTGGATTCTGAATCATGATGGGTTCTGCATCATGGTAATGGGTGGTCTGAGTCAGTTCTGCTTTCATGATTCCACGAACAGCTGTAGTGACTGTACAAACTCCATACTTCCGAAACCTGCACGATCAAGCAAGTACGTGCTTGTGGACGGAAACTGTTTGGCTAACTGTTGAAACCCCGCTTGTTCTACCTGCGTGCATGAGCTTCTGCATTGTTTATGCCAGGATGCTGCCCGAAGACGCAGCTGCTGCTTGTCGGGCGCTTTCCAGAACCAAGTTTTTCGACAACGACATTCTCAGGCCTGTCGCAAGTAGCAAGAGGTGCATGGTGGAATGATCAGAATGATGCTGTTCTGCGCCAGATCTGATTCCAACTTCGCGTAGCTGACCCGACCGTCTTCTCGGTTTCGTTTTTTTGAAGACTCGGCGTGCAGGGCAATGAATGCCTTGCTGAAGAGGTGGGCAGTTTGGGTCATTGCTTTCGAGACGAAAGGATCACGAGCTTGCAAGAACAGACACTCTTGTGTTTGTTGGTGTGTGAGCATGCCGCCCTCGTCGGCATGTTGCCCTGTGAGGCTCTTGCTGAGAGACAGGCTGGCAGAGAAACGCGTTTTCTCAGTTAGTGTGTTTTCAGAGGCTATTTCAGGATGGGCATCCTGAACACGGGTACATGCCGTGCTCATGTACAGCCTTGAAGCCCGTAATGGCTGCGAAAGTTGCGAGGCTAAGTGTTGAGCAGGCAGATGACGCTCTTTGGCTGAAGTGTTTGAGAGCCTTCCTGTTTGCTACCATGCATGTTGCGTTGCTTTGGAGAAAAAGCTCGAGGTGCTTAGATGTATGGCGAGTCTGAACATCTATGATGAGGGTGTTGCTCAGCAGCAGTCGCAAAGTATGTGTGAAGCAGTTGCAAGTATTTGAGTTCTGACGGCAGGCCTAGAATCGCAGCTTCGGGGTTGGGAAAGCCACAGGTGTTCAGTGCAATCGCCAGACAGATGAAAGTCCGGACGTCCTCCTTGGATCAGGCTCACTTTGGTCACTGAATGCGTCAGGAGGACCTTGCGAGACTCACATGCAGGCTGTGCGAGGCCAGTGGTATGACATCTACAAGGACAGTGCCGACATGTCGTCCTAACACAGCTGAATCCTGAAAGACTCCCGGCGCATCTGTCTTCTGGCTTTCCTCGGCCCGTTTCCTGGTATCATTCTGACTCAAGCCGCTTTTGTGTTTTGAACCTTCGATTGCGGTGTTCTTGCCCATGCGTCTGGGCACGGAAAACAATCGGTGCACTTTCTGCTGCCCTGAGTTCCTGGCAGGGCTTCAAGCACAGCTACTCCGATGGCAATTGTTTTTTGCAGAAGTTCAGTCCGGGGGTAAGAGGGGTGAAGTCGAATGCAGTAGCTGAGGCGGTGACAAGGACTTCTATCAGCTGCTGGAAGTTCCGCCTCTCAATGCCCTCAACCCAGGCTACAAAAGGCTTGCGCAGTAATCAGCTCAAGCTGTAGCTTCCATGTGTTTGCCAGGTGTACAGAAGTTTCGGTAGGTTTCGGTAGGTCCTGTCGAGTTCCAGGAAAACCTCAAAAGAATCTGAAGAGTGTCGGCTCGCAAAAGAGGCTGCGGTGTGTTCATCATCAGCGCGGCTGCTGCGCAGTCGGGGAGGCCTTCCTGCAGCACCCTTTTCTGCCGCACTCGCAATCTCAAGATGTAAGCGTGGAAAGGAGCTCTTGTATCTCTTCTTGACCAGCAGGGCCCAAAGGGAACATCGGATGCTTGTTGAAAGTAAACCTAATCACCAACCGGACCAAACATTAACGGAGTTTGCTTGTTCGTTCAGTTCGGCACGGGCTAGCCAACTGCAGATCTGCAGCAGACTTGGTTCTAATTTGAGCCTTCTTTGCAGGCCTGCACCTACTCACATGATCCACGTGCACCCATCGAGCTGGAGTCAGCCTTTGCGCGGCCAGTTTCGAAGGCCCAGCGACCCAGCTTCGAGCTTCTTCCTTTGGTTTGCATCGCTCTGAGGTCATGATGACACAGACGCAGTCCAATATGGGCCGGGATGTGTACGGTGGCGCCCGAAATGGCCAGATGAACTGAACTCGAGCCGAGCGGAGCCGAGGGGAGCCAAGCGGAGCCGCCGGTGATCTGCCTGAGCTTCGCGTCTGTGGTCGCAGCCGAGGCAAAGACCTCTCACGACAGGAAGCGGTAGGAAGCGGACGTCCGGAATGCAGCATGTAAATCACGGGAGTTTCATGTCCATGGTTACAGTGGAGCAGCTTCTGCGCTCTTCAAAGTATCTGAAGATTGGATGCGGTATGTCCACCGTACATCGTAGTGACATGGTCGGCAGGACGAGCCCTTGCAGTGACCAAAGATGTCTCACAATAGAGGAACAGTCACGTGCTTGGAGCAAATGAGCATCGTGCACCGCTTTGTTGTCGAGAACCCTCAACATGCAATGGCTGCCGGTGAACCTGCTTGACTTGTTCTGTTTCTGCCAGGTTGTCCAAAAATCCGAAAGAAACTGTGGTTCACGCGACGTCGCAAATGTGTCGAGCACCCGTCGAATCCCCCGAAGGTGTGGCCCGGAACAGCAATGACCAGCCTGAACCCGATGCTATCCGATCCTTTCGGCTGATCTTGCTGTCGTGATGTGAGGAGAGAGGCTTGAGGCAAAGGCCTGGGTGGTCCCGCACATTCGGAGAAGTGAACACCAATGTCATGTCGTGCCACACGTCGCAGCCAAGCCTCAAAACGTTTTGTAGTCTCCGGAGTGCTTGGCGGCAGTTCCTTTTGCGAGTTTCAAAGTGCAGGAGAGTGGTGGAAGAAGCTCTAATTTCGTGCCGCTGTTGAAGCATCTACTCTACTCATGGCTCGCGAGGACTTCGCATCTTGACCATGGAGGAGTGCCTTGTGCCGTCGCCTGGCAGATGCTTTCGTTTCTGGAGTGTGCAGGCAGATGACTTGGACAATCTCATCGCTGACTCGTTAACTGGTGTACAGACTGCCTTGGACGACCGCAAGGCCAAGTGAACAAGTTCGTTGCTCCTTGTCATCTCGACGCTGCAGACCCTGTCAAGGCAGCTCCCGCAGAAGCCGGACGCAGTGCTGGCGAGGCTGGCTGGCCGCCGCATGCCGCAACCGTCGTTTCTTGCCCTGAAAGAGCACTCGAGGTCGTTAAGCAGCTTACGAAAGAGCTGCCACAAGACCAATCTTCCCAACCTCCTGGTGAGGCTTCTGGCCCTGCACGTGGCGAAAGCCCTTAGCATGCGTCGCTTTGCCTCGCGGCTACAGGATTTTTTCAAGGATCTCGTCAAGAGCTTTCAGGACGCTCCAATTCATCGAAAATTGACGGCCGGAAAGTGCCTGGCGTACAGGACGAAAACTTTCAGAAGGTCATGGCTGATGCATTGCAGCAGGGCTCAACGTTCCATGCCGAGATGCAGTGGTCGGTTAGATTTTCTTTGCCTTTCGTTACTTCAGAGTCGGCTCAGGCCCGCACCCAGCGAGGCCGATGCAGATGCCGTGAATGACCTTGAATGTGCAGTAACATGATTTGTGCTCCTGCGACAGGCAGCGGCAGCTCCAGCAGCTCCAGCAGCAGTAGCATCTTCATCACCTTCCACTGATGCGAGTGAGGCAGATCCAGCCTCACCAGACAGAGTCAGACGTCTGCGATCCAGCGCCTGGCCAGCGCTCTGGTTCCGAGTACTGCAAAGTCCGTTAGGATGTCCTCCAGAAGTTCATGAAGAGTTTTGAGCAGGCGGCAGGCGTCGGGCAGCATGTCGTGCAAGATATTCTCTTGGCGAGTGAAGAGATGGGGCAGGCTCAGACAAGGACTTTGAGAAGTCAATGTCCACGTTGATGTCGTCAGCGGCTTAATCTCTCGGCTTGCTCCCTGCGCCGGATCCGCTGGGTTCAATAGAGTTGCAGTCATGGAAAGGTCCATGTTGTCCAGCGATCTGTTGACAGAACCGCTGCAGCAAATAGCTGATAAGCCGTGAGCTTAATCCATCTCTCCGAACGCAATGCTGAAGTCATCGCGCTGTTGCATCAAGGTTGGAACCCTATCTGAAAGAGAAGAAGGGTTCGCCTGTGCTGTTCTTCTGAGGGCAATGAGCGCGGTGGCTGTATTGTTTCGATTCACATTTGCCAGGTTTGTCAAAAGCAGACAGGAGTCGGTATGAGGTACGCGGCACAGCCGATAGGTGTTGCACCGAGTGATCTGCGATGCTGAGAATGCCGTTCTTCCTGCAGGCTCAGTTGAAGTTGTACAGACAAATCGTCAGTGTGTACAAGAGCTGCTGGCGAGGATTCTTACAGAATCTTGTAAAATTTGCATGAGCTCTTGTCGGTCACAGTGAAGAAGGGTTAGCGGATCCGGGCAAGCCAGGCAGAATCCAGATCCTCTTCCAGATTCTGCAAGGGATCAGGCCCAGGATTTCGGAGTTCTGGCAGATAGGCACCTTTCTTGTTGCCGCAGGTGCAACAAATGCTGAACGAGCTCCAGAATCTCGGACAGCCACCTGAAGAAGTCATGTCCCAGGTCGATTCAGGGCTATCTTTGCCATAGCCAAGCAGTGATGATCTTGAGCGATGTTCCTGCGAGATCGTTCCGCAAGAAGCCACAGAAGGAGCCGAGTCCTTCGAGGCTCGTTTCGGAGTTCTGGGCTCGCAAGATGTCTTACTGTCAACGCCTCCACACATCGAGCCTCCGTAACCCGAACAAGTGGTGCGTCCTGCGATCCCGTGTATCCCCTTTGTCACGGCGGCCAGTTCCAGCAAGAAACAAGAGTTTCGTGTGCTGCGTCAGGACTTCATGAAGACCATGGGCCTCGACTCACAACTCGCTGGACCTGAGCAGGACCGGCCCTGACGAGTCTCCCCTCTCTCTCTCTCTCTCTCTCTCTCTCTCTCTTTCGCATGCCATTCAGGAACTGATCAGGAAGATTGCCGACGACCCTGAGGCCACGCGGGAATTTATGGATAGACATCGTCGACGTCGTGGTTGGAGTTTGTTCGGGCACTTTGAGTTGTTGTTGAACTCCTCCCCCTTTGCCTCTCCGTTTGATGTTGCTCTGATTCTAGCCAGGAGTTGACAAAAGCGATGAAAGAAATGGCTGCAGGAATGCCAGAGGAGGCATGGGCGGGCGAGTCAGGGTCACGGATCCCTTCAACGCGAAAGAAGTGTGACGCAGGCCTGCAAGCAGCAATGAGGTGGTGAGACTTATTCCCATCCCGCCTCGAGCTGATGTGCGCAAAAAGAAGTTGTTTTCCTGAATCTAGTGTCACAGCGTCGCAGTTTGTTACAGCTTTCCCGAAGCCATTCCCACACATGTCAGACATGTTCTCGACATCAAATTACTGAATCCATGTCAAGCTAGCACTGTGCAGTACTTGTGACAGATGCAGATCTGAACGTAGCCGCAAGATACCTTTTCCTTTGGACTGTTCGTGGAGCTTGAACTGCGCTTGGGCCATGGAGCTCTTTCGAGTGCCCACTCTTGCAGTGACTGCGGCGCTTTCGCTGCTGATCTACCTCATGCACCACAAGAGGACAGCATTGCCCGGAAAAGCTCAGCGCAGGAGCCAGCGGAGCCAGCGGAGTCCGCCGCGCCAGGCGAGCCAGCTGGGCGTGGTGGAATCAATTTGGACCTGCCCTGGAACGTCACAGGCCATGGAGCGGCAAGGTTCAGTGGAGTGTGTGGCCGGGAAGGGCATCGTCGGCGACCGTTACAACACGGACGTAACCAGGGGTCGTTATAGCAACACCCCGGAGCCTGGCCGACAGATGACGCTCATTGCGGCCGAGGGCATGGAGCTCTTGGCAGACAAGTACCATCTCAAGATCGGCCCCCAAAACTGCCGCCGGAATGTGGTGGTTCGCGGCCTGCACCCACTTTCAGAGCTGGTGGGCCGAGAGTTTCGGCTTGGAGACATTCGGGTCTTTGCGCATCGGGCCTCGGTTCCATGCATGTATCTCGAGGGCCTTACAAGGCAGAAAGGCCTTTTTCAAGAGTTTTACTGTGATGCGGGACTGAATTGCGAGATACTTGAAGGTGGAACTCTTTGCGATGGTGCTTCTGTCGAGCTCTTGCCGGGTCAACCAGACCTCGACCGCTGCGTGGTGGGCCGCGCCTGGACCCTCCCTGCGCTATTCGTGCGGCCCCGGGAACGGAGCGCAGCAGAGCGTCAGCAGGTGCTTGATCTTCGCAAAGCTTTGGAGGCGGAACATTTTTCGGCGACAGGCACGGACAAGACATCTACACTCAAGAAACTGCGGCTCTTTGATCAGACACATGGGCGCAAGAACGGGGCTTGGGATGGCGGCAGTCCCCAGTACTAGGCTGAGCCAGGGAGAAGTGGACCTCTGGAGATAGTGAATTTTGGCAGGGCGCACAGTCGGCAGTCTCAACCACGAGGCTTTATTGTATCATTTTATGGCTTTGTGGGCCTCTTTGAGGTTGAGGCTTGCAATCTCAATCAGCTCTCACGCGTAGATCATGCATTCTATTGATGGAGTTGGCGTTGGATCCGATTAGGGGGAGCACAGAATCTGTACAGTGCAGCTCTCACTTGAGGATGCAAAGCACTATCAACAACTTCGTCAAGCAAGTCCGGTCCATGGCACTCCAAAATCTCAGCCGCACAAGCTCAGCTGGCAAAGGTATACATGACTGCAACATTCATATATTTGAAAGGTTCTATATTGTGTGCGCTTTATAAATAATTTGTGCGTGGCTTGAAACGATATCAATATACGGCTTTACATTTGAAAAATCTTTTACTTATACCATCTAACAGATTAGAATATATTTCGAGAACTCAGAGAAAGATGATTCATAAATTTCATATTCTTTAATTAATATAGAATCTAGATCTTTATTATTCTGAATTTAATAATATTATTTGCTCTTATAAAAAATATTTGAATAATGAATTATGAGAATTGAAGAAAATATTTTAAATTCTCTATTATGATTTTTTCCAATATAATATTAAGAATTATTATATTATATTATATTTTTTTTAAATAAGATAAATATTGATTTAGAATAGATATATATATATAATTATTTCAATAAATTTTGAAATTTTTGAATTATGTATATCTTTAGCTCAATATTTATTTTTCTTATTATATTTTGAATTCTTGGTAATGGAATTCTATATAATAAGAAAATAAATATGATATTTATATATTGACCATTTTACGATTTATTCTAGAATTAAATATATTAGTTATTAAATCTATTTAGATATACTTTATCGATATTTTATTGATACCTCAATCTTTCCTAAAATCCAATTTTGGGAGGAAATACTCTCGCTTTGCGACCTCGTCCACTTGCCCGGGGATTCAACCACTCATCGCCCGAACTGCTATCGAAATATTGAATACGACTAGAAAATATACCGACCGAAAATACGGATCTAGAGAAACCATTATGCGATGAGAAGCTGCCAACTCGAAAATTTTAGTAAGATCGAAAGAAATTCTAAAATTGATCAAAATCAATAATCTCGTACCGGCGAGGCCAAATATCTTTATTCAACGCATCTATTTTCTCGAATTATAAAAAGGGATGCACGGAGCTTTGAATATGCATCGGGTCGTTCCCGCCGGGGATATAGAGGAATTGGTATCATAGAGGTCTTATTCAGGATGATTCCCGGTCCAGATTATTTCCGCCAAGTTTCTAAGGGGACGTCCCGGCTGCCCCTGGACTCGGCCGGCTCCACTGCTCTTCCCCGCTGAGAGGAATACTAAGGTAGTCCGTAGTCTCCTTCTTGGATCTCTGTTATTTCTTCTTTATCTCTCTTTCTTCTTCATCTTTCCGAGCTTCCCTCGAATTGGGGGGGTGGTCGGGGACTTTTATATATATAAAAAAATCTTGGGAGATTCGAATCATATCGCCTTTGATAGAATCTTTATCATGAATTTTCTCCCTCTCATATCGAATTGATGCTAAAAAATATATTCTGAAATTTATATTTATTTAATCTTCTTAAATAATAATCAATAAAATAATAAATAATTCAATCAAAATAATTTTGATATCTAGAATTGGAGATAAAAGATAAGATTAATTTCGATTTAAGAAATTTAAATAGATATTTCTTAGATCATTTAATTTATGAATGAAATTAGAAATTTGAGGAAAAAAATCTTTATCAGAAATTATCTTGAATAGAATTATAAGAAATCCTCTATAAAATCAATTCTTCTGATAATTCCAGAATATATGATCCGATTAATATTTATAGCTCCATCTAATCCTATTTATAAATTAAGAGAAAGACGCTCTAAATAATAATCTATATCTTCGCCAATCCGAGATTATTATAACTAATTTTAGAATAGATATTGAAAATAATTCTATATATTTTCTTCTTTTAATTCGGTCGAATATCCCCGACTCATAATCCAAATTTGCAGCTATATATTATATAGTTATCTCTTCAGATCCATATTTATGATCGGCATATTTTCTAGCATTCAATACTTCGGAAGCAATTTGAATTATGAGCGATTGAATCATCGAATAAATGATTGCGAAATCCAGAATAATCAATAAAATATCGATATGATATTTCTATCTAGATAATATGACGAGCTTTTCCTCATAGCAGGGAAAGAAATGATATAATTGCGGGGGATTCTTGAAGCGGCGGAAATCAAAGAAAAGGAGGGGACCTGATTATGAGGAAAAATAATAGAAGAATTAGACGATAATAAAATTATAGATTTTATTCGGATAAGAAGATTCTTTTCAAATATCGAGATTAATATGAGGATCCATTCGTAGCACAAGTCTTTCTAAAACGACCCTTATTTATAGATGACGTCAATATTTCGATGGCAATATTCAATGATAATGGACGGCTTGATCGGCTTTGTGCCTCCATGGCGATGGTCATAGAGGGTTTGGTCGGGCTGGAGCACAAGTATCTTTTTGACATCGTCGGTCACAGTAATGATACAGATTGATTATTATTTATCCGGATGGACAATCCTCCACGCAATTGGGCAGAGCGCTTTGCCATTATCAATGCCATGACAGATCATGGCTTCTTTCGTCCGTAGGGATGACATTCGGCTACCATTAGGGCAATGACTGGAATTTTCAAAAATCAGACAGATGACTACTTTATATTCCTGATTTCGGATACGAATCCCCGAGGCTATGGTATTTCACCGCAGGGTTTAGTAAAAATTTTGATAAGCGACTGGAGGATCAACGCTCATACCATATTCATAGCAGAGCCAGACGTGGCACAAGAAATAAAACTATCGATATCTATAGATCAGGATATATATATCTGGTGCTTGACAGCGAAGGCATGCTACTATTTATAAAGAAGATTCTCGTGAATGTTGTGCTCATAGGCCTGTCAAGCAAGCTGTAGTATGCTGCGATGGCAGGAAAGATTATCTCAAGGCACCTCGTGCTTGCAGAGCAAAAGCTAGGTAAGTAGAATAGAGCAGAATATTTGAAAATTGAGCGTTATAGATATAGATTGATATGATCTATAATTGATTCGTTTTAGATAGGGACTCCTTCCAGGCAAATCGAGCCTCCACGGAGTATACAACCGCTATAGAATTGAAGATTCTGCCATATATTTCTATATAATGAATATATCTTTTATTTATGATCATAATTGAGCTTAGATAGTCAAGCGAAGATCTCTTTCAAAGATTTAGATGGAGCTTATGAGGAGCTCATCGAATACGAGAAAAGGCGCGTATTAATATCCTGAATTTATTATATGCGGGCAGCTCGAAAATTGGATCCTTTAATTCCTCCATGCCATCGTCTAGAAGTAGGTCCGAGGCTTGGACCGTTGGATTGCCTTCAATTTCGGATGATTCCGATACGCAGGGTCCACTTCCAGCGGAAATCTGGATGGTGCACGCGGTGCCGAGAACTACTATACCTGCCTAAATCTGAATCTGGGATGTGCTTTTAAGTCCTTCGAAATTTTTTTTCTGTGTAGGTCGTCAACGACGATTCGGTCAGAAGAAGTTGAGATAATATACATGGCTATTTCTAAAAATTCAATATCAGAGTGGAGCTTTCGTCCGAAAATCTTGCGAAATTAGCGAACTAGCACAGACACCAAATAGATTGGGTCTATATATATCGACAAATACGTGCCTTCAAGTAGACCATATATCAATATAATTAAATTTCAATATTTTTAAATTTTAAGTTTTCTTTTTATAATTTTTTTGAATTCTTCAATATCTAGAATAAATATAATATTCATATCATCTAGAATTGATTCTATATTAATATTATCTAGATAAATATTTAAATATATTTTTTTAATTTCGATATTTTTTTATTAAATTTCAATTAATTATACAATATCGAGATAAATCTATTTTTCGATAATAAAAAAAAAATTATATATATATATATATTTATCTATT
>CAJNDV010031950.1:11379-26377 GCA_905221635.1 Symbiodinium sp. CCMP2456 | reverse complement strand
CAAATCGAGAAGTGTACCAAGTTTTTCTACGCCTACAGCACACAATCTCTGGGCACTGGGCCCGAAGGGAGGAACAGCTGGGCCCCAACCACGTGATCCCCTCGTTGCCTATGCGGGTCATGGCCTGGCGTTCTACGGAATGGTGGAGGAGACAGCAAGCACTCAGCCCCAAAGTAGGCGTGAGGTATCGAGGTCATGTCCACGTTTCGAACCTTGAGAGACAACTTGCAGACGTACATGGAGTAAAATGGTACCTCGTTGCCCTTGACAGAGCTAGATGGACAAGGGAAAGGGAAGAGTTTTTGTCCAGATTTGATGCCAACTGGACTCGACAAAGACAGTTGGCCCTTGAGGCCTGAAGGGGGAGGGGAAGGGAGACGGCACAATCGAATGAAGGGTGACATCCTGACTGCATTGGTCGAGCCCGTTCCTCTCTTTGCCCTGGTTGGCCTGCTTCTGTTTGTACTCCTTCATACCTGATTTATCTTTGCGCATCTTTGACCTCTTCGATTCTCTGATGCACCTACTTTGTTACACCACATCTTGCTCTCTACCGTGATGCACAAGCTTTTCAGTTCGCCTTCCGAGTACAATGACGCTCGATGCAAACTCATGTCACTTCTTGGCTCGAGGTGATTTTGGAAACCCACTTACTTCGACCTTCGCCCGCTTCGGGCACTCCACTAACATGGCGCTGCGGTGGAACATGCTCCTCGTCCTCTTCGTGGCAGGGGGCACCATGGTAAAGTCTTCTGGAAAAGATGAGGAATATCCAGGTCACCAATGGGAGCATCGTTGGACGTCCAACGACCTCACCCAGACCCTGGACGGCAACCGCGGGAACCCGCCTCAAGCCAACCCTGTCGACATGGTACAAAACGTGGTGCCAAGCTATACCCAGGTGGTGGAACACATGGCGTCGGCTTGGGATGACAATGCCACCTGGAACTCGTCCGCTACCTCCTCGAGTTCTATGCCACCGAGCCTGCCGTTGACACAGATTGGGGGACAAGGCAGATCTGCATGGGATGACGATACGTCCATGGACCAGGGTGACGTTGTACAGATGCCCTTCTATAACAACCCCTCGGCTCAATCCCATGTTCCCTCTCAGACAATAAGCTCCGCCAACAGGGGAGAAGTCTACAGCTCGTCGGCCTGGGATGAAGAGATATCGCTGGGACTACAACAGGAGGAAGTCGACGCCTATGAACGAGATGTACTGGCTCCTGACCCAGGGCAGGTTCCGCCTTCTATGTTGGCGAGGGGGTCTACAAGTGGCTCCTCATCCTCTTCGTCCTGGGCAACATTGGCGACACCGACGGCTACCTCGAGCGCATCCTCCTCGACACCCTCGACAAGACCAGTGACACCGACGACGCTGGGGAGTATGCCGTCCTCCTCCTCTACTCCACCGGAAGGGAGCACGTGCGCGGACACACAGAGCTTCTACCCAACGTGGACACCATGGCAGCCACCACAAGGAGAAGAAACCGTACAGCCCGCGGCCAGTCCATGCAATGATTGGGTTAAGCAGGTGATAGACACGAGAAGACTCCGGGGGAGACCACCTTGCACCACTCAATTGGGACAGGCAGGGGTGGAAATGGAAGAGGAAGGAGTGACCCAGCGCTTTGGACAACAACGTGCTGGACGAGATCGCTGGCACAATGCAGATGGGTCGATCCGCTCGCGGCTCCGCGAACGACTCGAGACGGAAGCTCGTGGAGGAGGCCTTCCTTCAGTTCCAGAAGAACCTGGTGATGGAGCAAATGTGGACCCATGCGTGCCCGGAGCTGCACAAGGACCACCTGGAGTACCGCAAGATGCAACCTCGAGTCCAGCAGATGAATGGTTTCAAGTCCTTGGGGCGACTGGGGTGGAGCCATCCACGGGAGATACCCTTCTGCTCGTGGAGAACGCCACCGGGAAGAAGTTCCAGGTTCGGTCAAGTGCTGGATGTGACGCCGATGTGAGCACCACCGCAGGGGAGGAGGGTGATCAAGCTGACACGGAATCTGGACTCTCCTCATCTGATGGTGGTGGTGGGGGAGCGGTTGGGTTCTGGCGTGCAGGGGAGTGGATCCCCAGACCGCGAACAGAAGCCGAACTCCGTGCACATCGTGGAGGACGGGGTGAGATTCGTACACGCAGGAAACAGGAGAGAATGCAAGCGTACTTTGATGGACGCTGGAAGCCCGCCTGGCTCGCCAACTACATTCGGGACAAAGAACTTCGCGTCAGCCAGTCTGCCGACCAGGCCGACTATGACCCCACTGAAGACGCTGAACCAGCAGCACAACCACCGTCCTCTTCGGCTTCTTCACTGGTGGAATGGAATGACCATGGGTGCGGATGGAAGGGATGGACGAGCTCGAGTTCCTGGCAATGGACGTCAGACCACACGGCAGAGGGTGACTCATGGAGTGACCAGTGGTCGCATGGATGGCAGCAAGGATGGCAGGAACACAGCGAAGCAACTGGCAACGGGGGCAATTGGTCGGCCTGGCATGACACGCAGCAGACCGCATGGAGCTGGAGCCACAATAATGAGGAGGACAATACCAATGTGTCCAACACCACAGTGACCTCGACCTGGAGCTCAGAAACGGGCCAAGCCAACTCCGGGGTGAATGTGGCATGGGCCTGGAACTGGTCGTCACCAACAACACTCACGACTACCAACATGTACCCGGAACACTTGGGACACGCCTGGATGATGGGTGATCTGTGGTTGACCTCTTCGTCTTCTACCACGTCTTCGACAACAGTGGAGCCGAACCTTGAGGAGGAATTTGAGGAGACGAACGAGGCCGTGCCGGGGGGTGGAGATACAGCGGGAGGACCACATGGGGTGCCTGGCTTTGGACTCTTCCCGAATGTTGTCACCTATGAGGGGGAAGTCAACTGGATGATGCAACTCACCAACAGCGAGAGGGCTTTCCTGCAGGAGGCGGGGACGAATGAGGAGAGTCTCAACAGGCTGGAAGAAATGCTGCACCAGCTGGATGACCACCAAATAGACGGCACGGGACCGGAGTCCCGCTGGGCACTCGCCAGATTCATTGCGCGCCTGGAGGACGTCGTCCACACCCTTGACTCGATCTTGGGGATCCTACAACGCCGTCTGCGACCTCGTGGCTACATCCCGATTCAGCGAATTCCAGGAGAAGAACTAACGAGGATCCGATGGCTCAACTGGGCACGCCAGTTTATGCCACTGTTGCAGCGGGTGATGGAGGTCAACTTGGGAGCCCCGCTTCAACCACAGGAGGTCGACCCCACCGGCACCATCCCCATTGGCTTCAACACCGCGCCGCCGTACGAGCCTGCCACTTCATCAGGTGAGAGGAGACCCCGCAGCAGATCACCAGCCCGCGAAGCCACAGTCAGAAGGTCGCCCTCCTCAGAATTTGGCTCGGGACCACCCAGTTCGCAACAAGCCAGGTCTGAAGGAGAAGAGGAGGAGGAGGGTGATGGCGATGTGGATGCTGCAGCTGCACCAGTGGACCCGTCCCAACTACCGGGGATCTGGAGGGACCCGCCTCTAGATGACTTGTCCAACCCAGACAGCGCGTTTGGTGGTGAAAGGTCTTCGGGGACTACGGAGTCCACAACGGGGACGACAATGACGACCTCTCACAGCAGTAGGATAACAGCGACGGGGATGATGCGGACGAGCTCCACTACAGGTACGTTGACCTCCAGCACGTGCACTATGTCTTCGACCTCATCGAGCTCCTCGGCGTCCCCCAGCTCTTTGCCCTCCGTGTCGTGTCCGTCCACATGCTCAGCTTCGGCCGTGGTTGAAGACAACATGAGTGAGTTAGAAGGTGTGGATGTGGTGGAGGACTTCGTCGCAGGGATTGAAGTCGTGCCTGATGAGGAGGACCTGGTAATGTGGGTGCAGTTACCAGGGGTGAATTGGCTTTTGGGCACCTCTACCTCCACGACTACCTCTAGCGTTACTGGGACGCCGGTGGGTGACCATGTTGGAGCACCGCAATGGCCAGCAGAGCTTGTTCGGGAGGCGGTTGTAGTGGAAACTACGATGGCTACCCAGGCTGACCTACAGGACCTGTTGAGACGTCTATTGGACAGACAAAGAGTCCTTCGTCACCTGGGTCGCTTGCTGGACGAGGCCATGGAGGAGATCGTGGGCCAACTACAGGTACCGCAGCATGCAATACCCTTCAATGCGGCGACCATGGCAGGAAATCTTTGGGGGGTGGTGACCAGTGAAGCCACCAATGGACATGGCACCTCACAGACGGCCACTACGCTTCTGGCGAATCAGCCGGGTGTTCTTCTCCAGCCCGGTCTTCCTGAAAACCTGGAGGCATTGCAGCGAGCCTTGCCGAACCAGGAGCCACACACGGTGGCAGGCTATCGACGAAGAGCATGGCGTCATCATGTCCGCGAACTTCATCGTCGAGCTGGCAGACAAGTACCAGAGGGACGTTGGCCACCCGAAGATGATCGTGATTTGTACCTGGTGCAGACAGGTGATGACCCAGTGCACAACTTTCCGGAACAGTGTTCTCTGCCTGAACAGCCCTTTCGTGCTCGTGAACGCTTGGGGAGTGGAGCAAGACGTCGTGGCCAACGTCATGTTCGTCGTCAGTGGACGGGGTCAATTGGTGAAGGTGGCCGTGGCAGGGTGACGTTGGAAACTACTGGTGGTGAAGATCGAGCTAGGGGCAGCGGCCGTGAAGTGAGTGAAAGAAGCCGAAGCCGAGATGGGCTGAACTGAGAGAGCGCTACTGAGGCTGAGCTGTAAGGGTTGTGTTTTGAGTGCACGCCCGAACTGAGCGAGCCTTGGACCTCATGCGGGAGAAAGGGCTAGTGCATTTTTTTTTAAAAAAAAACCCTAAACCCAGAAACCCCACTGAGGTCGGACCTCGAGACGAAGAAAGCCAATGCCGCCTGTGCGATGGACCGCTTAGAGTTTCTGGTCTCGACAAGGTCCGGCACAGGGTCTATGGGGGTTAGGGTTTAGGGTCTATAGAGTCAAGGTCGGGCACAGGGTCTATGGGGTTTAGGGTTCATAGGGTCTATAGGGTAGGGTTTAGGGCTTAGGGTCTAGGGTCTATAGGGCTTTGGGTTTAGGGTCTAGGGTTCAGGTTCTGGCCAGAGCACTAATGAAGCCTGTGTTAAAAGGTTCTACCTATGCTCTCCAACGTAGTTTCTTCTTTTGGGTTGCAGCGTCGTTTAGTTCTGATTCTGACCATAACATGGGTCTGCCAGAAATGGGAAATGAGCCCTCAAGTGAGGAAATAAACGCTACTAGGATCGACCAGCTCTTGGACGAATACCTTAAACATTACACCAGTAAGGTGTACTGCTTCCAGGAACCGCTTCACTGAGTTCCGGGCACACGAGGCAGATCGTCTAAGGCAGGAGCCGGGTTTAGGGTTTACGGTTCGGGATTTAGGGTTCAGCTTGGCAGTTCTGACTTTCAAGGTAATTTTGATTATCAAGTACTCAATTGTTGACCGGCCCCTTGAGGAATCAGACCACTGCAAACCCTCATGATGCCATATTACAACTGCCCAGAACTGTACTGAAAATGATCCTTGCCCCTACATTACAGGGATTACAAAGGTTTGTGGGTGTAGGAGGCTGGTTCAAAGCAAGAAAACCGAAGCAGGATGCCGAGACAGGTTCGGACTTAGGCGTACCTTAACCTACCAAAACCCAGTTTTTTGTAGGTTCTTATTATAAACCCTAATATGGGATTTATTGGGACCCTACGAAAAATTAGGTTCTGGTGGGTTAAGGTAGGGATTGAGCTTTGGGGGAAAGGAGGGCAAAGCATTTTGCAGGCTTAGAACCCCAAAAGGCACACCACTGACGACGGCTAAGCTGGTGATGCCTGTTCAGGGCCCAATAGGCTTCCAAAGCTTGAACATTCGCTGTCCAGAGTATGGCTTCTTGCTTGCCAGTTTGGTCTTCTGATTTGGGCAGATGGCCCTGCCCGGATTGTCCGAGTGCGAGCGTCAATCTCGTGACAAGTGCGGCCATACCGGTAGTTCTCCAAAGCCTGAACCCAAAGGAAGGTTGCAGACTCGTTTTGAAGAACTGAGAGTGATCCATGTGCGGACGAGGTCCCCATTCAAAGGGACCGAAAGTACACCCGAACAAAAGCCGTCCCGAAGCCCTGAACCCTCAACCATACCACGCGAAAAACTCCTCGCTGAAGCTTAAACTCGAGAGCACTGAACCAAAGTTGATAACCATCCCTGTACTAAACCCTAAACCCTAAACCCTGTAGGTTTGCAATCCGCTCGAAGAAAGCTGCCAGCCCGCACATGCGGCCTCCTGGCTGCCATCCGCCCTTTTTCTCAGAGTCTTGTGGGACTCATCTTAAGTCGTGTTCCAAGTACTAGGATGACAAGTTGATATAGCTGTAGCTATAGCTTGCTATTAACCCGACTTATCAAGTCCCACGATCGTTTAAGTAGGAGTTGGGACACTGGAAACTGAGACGACAGCACAAGGGTTAAGGGCTGAGTTGTGTCCCACACCCATCACAGTAGAAACAGCAAGACTTTTTTTGGAACGAAAATCTCTGAACCCCCAAAACCCTCTGCCTCAACTAACATGCCCCCAACCGTGTAACGCTCGTACTGAACAGACCAACAACGGCCAGGAAACATGATTTAGGGTTTAGGGTTTAGGGGGCCCATCTGCTTGGAGCCGTAGCAGGTAGCAAGCCGCAATCGCACCCAACAGCTGCGTCATGCTGTTGGCATAGGAAACTATATATTGTCCCTTTCTATCGCAACCAACCCGCCTTGAGAGCCTTAAAACCTAAACCCCAAACCCCACAACTCTACATCCCTGATTCTTCTGGGTCCTTTGGTGCTTAAAGGGTCTTTTAACGGCTGGATGGGGTGGTGTGTGTTGGGTCGTCCGTGCATCGGGTAATGGATTCAGACGTCCTAGGTGGAGGATTGCCTGCCATGTGAGAGCCCTGAGTGCATGCAGAAACCCACGAGCCCAAAACCCTAAAGCCTGAATTCCTAAAACCCGTAACACTAAAAACAGAAAGCTTTAAGACCCTAAAACCCTCAAGCCCCAAACCCTAAAGCCCCCTAATCCCGACGCCCCTAAAACCCGAAAGCCCTAAACGCTGAAACCCGGTACCGCAAAGCCCCAAAGCCTTAAACCCTTTCAAGGCAGACCTTGTCGTCAAGCGCGGAGTCTGCCGCTGCAGTGCTGGTGAAGCAGGCCTCTTGGCCTTAAGAAACCCTAACCCTAAACCCTAAACCGAATTGAACAGGGCTGAGGGTTTCATTGCGGTGGGCTGCGAGGGGACTTGGCCGGCGAGCTCCAATCAAGCCTGTGTAAAAAATGGCTGTAGGGTTTGAGGGTTTAGGCTTTTAGGGGTTTAGGCTTTTCGGGGTTTAGGTTTAGGTTTTTGGGTGGAAGGAAGGGGTTAAGTAAGGGTTGAGGTGTTGCGGGGTTTGGGGGGTTTAAGGTTGAGGGGCTTAGCGCTTACAGCAGCCCTTAAGATTCCAGCTATACACCCAAAACGATCGTGCTGAATTGTGTCGTTTTGGCTTGGTAGGTGTACAGGTCGAGGGTATTGGGTTGTGGGTTTGTTAGGGGTTTTGCGATTTTTGTAGGATCGTTAGTGTAAGGTTTGGGGTTCGGGTTGCATGCGCTATAGATTGGTTGAGTCGCTGCGCTTGAGGTGTGTCTCCTGGCCACTGAGTTTCTGTTTGGTTCTGGGAGCGCAGCGGCCCATTCTGAGCCTGCGCTTGCGTATTTGCCAAAGTCTGTGGTTGAAAGTAGCAGCTCGGGATCTCTTACTGCGGAACACGGTTGAATGAAGGCATTCTGGGCATGTACTGTACTGGTTTGCCCAGGGCCCAAAGCCATCAACCCTAGAACTACTAAAGCTTACATCGTAAACCGCAAGGAGTGAAAAGCGCAACAAATCACCGGCTATCATGAATCCCCATCAAATCTTGGTACTGCTGTATTTGAGGCAGTACCCAAAGCTAAGATGAATCCTATAAACCCTAAACCTTAAATCCACCCAAATATGCTGGGATCGTTGCGAGTCTCTGGATATCTGCGAGGATCAGACCCTGACCAATGCCAAGACCGGCTCTCTGCGCTTGGATGCACTGAACAGGTCGGCTTTCTGTTGTCCTCAGAGTTCATTATACAGCTTCAGAGTTAAAGAGTCTAGCGTAGTGTGTCTTCGGGAATGAGGGAAAAGCGTCAACTAGGTTGAACTACATGCTGAGCAGATGTTAGGCATTTCGCCCTGCAAAGTTTCGAGTTGAAGCGAGCACGGTAACACAAAGGACAAGTTTCATAGAAGTGTCGAGTGCTGTTGCATTTTTTTTCAACGCCTCTCTTGTGTAGGGAAGCGTAGCTCGTGCTTTGGACTGGCTGATGGCGGAAGTTGTCTTGGCCAGCAAGCAGGTTACCCTATGCCAATTTCCACACACCCAAAAACACGTGAGTCTGCACATAAACCACCACACTGGTGCCTCAGTCCTGCATTGGTCATATGTCACGTAGGATGCCTAGGCTGGGTACAGGGGCTTCAGTTGGTAGCGGCACTGCCCTTGTGTATCTTCACGCATATGCAGGTATACATGTATCTGCCATGGTTGTTGTGAATGACAGTTAAACATGTCATGTGTATAGATATCTTCTCGCACAGAGGTTGGTGAGTTGTACGACGCAGAAACGAAGTTTTCGTATCTCTCGCGGGCTCGGAGGTGCAGTCATATCTGTTAAACTTTCGGCAGCTGCGCCCGAGAAATCTACGAGACTCTGCCTTGTAAGCACCTGGAATCCGGGAATCCGCGAACGACACAGCACTAAGCCGCAAAGTGCCACACCCCGACGCCCCCTTAATACCCCTTAATGATAAAGATTACCTGAAACCATAAGGGGCTTGGCATTTATGATTCAAGATATATTCGTCATTAGGGGGTATTTCAGTATGGGGCGCTCTTGGCATCGCCAAGCCTTCATTCTGCTGGAAGGTTCGTGGTTGAGAAAGAGAAGCACACAGGTCAGAGACTTACGGAGTGGAACGGCGCCTAACATCGCCTGTAGCTGTGCATGGTTCGGCTTAAAGTTGAAGGATCAGAGTTCAGAGTGTCACCCGAAACTCTACCTTAAGCTCCCGTAACTTACCTGTTTGTAGGATCAGATGATAAGGCCCTATACAGGATCCATAGGGCCCCTACGAGCCAGCCGGCTTGGTAGCTTTTGGCAGCAAATCCACTAAACCCGAGTGGGGCTCTGATATCGGTGGTCGCAGGATCTCAGTCGTGGGCTTAGGCCTTGGTGGGGTTTGTTTGTATTGGGGCGGCTGATGGGGGTTTGTGACCCATCCCTTAAGGTTATGTGGTAGGTAGCTGTTTTCTGAACCTCCCAAATAATTTTTGCAGCAAATTTGCCATCCTTCCTCTTTTGCTGGCGCTGGATTCGATATATAGATCTATAGAACGAGGTGTAGTCCCCATGTTCCCATCTTGAGCGGGACTTTCAGAACAACTCCCACGTCATCAGCCCGCATCGAGGATGATGTACAGTGCAGGATTCCAATTCGGGCTTTCCTACTTTGATTTGCGCCCTTCGGTGGTTTGGGGAGTGGGGCTTCAAGGGATTTGCATCTTGTGGCTTTGGTTTGTTCTCGGCTTGTGGAGTTGTCGTTTCAACAGAAGCTGCGACGTACAGTATTCTCTGTATAGTGTGTGCGCCGGTGGATCAGAAGAAACTGTTTAGGGCTTAGAAATTTGGTTTTATGAGGTGCTAAAGAGACGCCCAACAGGTGGAAAGAATCGGGACCCCAATGGCCAAAACATTGAACGAAAAAGTGAGAGAAATCCTAAACATTGAAACTTGTGTTGTGGAAGCAGAAGAGACAACATGAGATAGAAACACACGCCAGACATCAGGGACACATTTTGGGAATTATAAGTCCCCATTTCCCATATTATATATATATATATAATATGCGTGCGCCTAACTTTGCATTCATAGCATGCCGACCCTACCTATGTACGTAGGGAAGTTTGTTACATCCTTCTTTTACATGTCTGTGTATGTATATTCCTGCAGATTCCTGCAGGTGTGCACCTTCGTTCGTGCGCATGTCTGCGATTTTGAAGGCTGCCCAACTTGCTTAATCCTTTCTGAACCCACGCCCAGGGCCCCAAATCCTATAAACCTTATCCACCAAAAGTCTTCCCCCGCTTTTCCAACTCTAAATTATACATAAGCACAAGTATAGCCCACTCGGAAATGCCTACTCGGAGGATTAGTGGACTTACTAAACTTACTCAGCGGGGCCTGAAAGCATCCTAAGTGGTGTTGTCCCACTTACCTATATGCAAAACTTCTTATAACCACGAAGTGCCTGGATTCTTGAAGTGAAGCATGGCCACACAGCCGGGGAGTTTGGGGAAGGTGGCAAGCCGCAGGAGCAGATGGCATTGAGACGCTTGGCCGAACGACCTCTTGCCCCTCCTGTAGGGTATTGGGTTCTGGCTCGAGTAGGGTTTTACAGGAAACCCTAGACCCTAAATCCTAAACCCGAATGTGGAGCCTTGCTTGCCTTGTGCGGGAGTGAGCGTCGAAACGCGAAACTGTAAACTCTACGGTTAGTTTTGCGTAGCAGCAACTGTCCCCATACCCATGTCCATGTGTTCCGGCGGGCCGGTCTCGCGGCTGCAGGAACAGGGGCGCAGGGATAAAAGAACGGCCTGAAGGGGTCATAGAGGGGCCTTACCAGTTTGCAATATTATTCCAAAGCGTTCCGGTAATCGTGACACGCCCAAGAAATTCGTGCGCATGCACCGCGACCTGTTCGGATCATGAAGGTCCTCATATTGGGCCGTGGGGCTGAGGAATCACGCGTGGTTAGGGCTTACATTGGGCTTAGGGGCAAAGGTGAGGCCGTTCAGGTGCAAGTCGAGGTGTTTGCTTGTTGGAAAATCAGGGGACTTAGTTAGTGCTTCGTTTAATTTTTAAGTAGAGTTAGAAGTAGGTAAAACGTCTAGTCGGATACATATCATCCCACAGATATCACCTCTAGTCGAGCTATAGCCTACTTTCTACGTCCTGTGATCCTGGCAACAGTTAGAAGCGGGTTTGGGGGATCCCTAAACCCAACAAAACCTCAATGAAGATCGGGCCATTTGAGATTTAATCTCGCACACTGTTAAATGATACTCTCCGTGACACTCGTTTCGACATGGTCGTCCGCCAAGTTATCATCATTGGTCAAAGATCCCTGCTTACCCCTGAGGCTTTGCGAAGAAGTCCAAACCGCTGTGCCCTGGAGTGCAGAAGCTACATGGGGCTCTTAGTTCTTAGTTGGCTTCGTCTCTGCAAGGAACTTGACATTCGTGGGGTTTGCTTTTAATAAACCGCAAGACCTGCAGAATTTGAGATTCCTCACTGCGAAGCCCTAGTTCAACCCCTTTCAGAAGTCAGTCTCTCGAGTTACTGGCACCCTGGGCCGTCAGACTTTGTTCAATCCTACCGTACGCCAATACGATGCAGAACTTCAGAACAGTTACTATAGGAGCCGCAGTAACTACCAATACTATCTTGAGCGGCTTCTTATTTTTATGAGTATTGCAAAATGGCCCCCAAAACCCTATTCTAATGATTAAGGCCCCTACATTGTTTTGATCTTGTGGTCGGGCTTGGACCCTAGCCCCAACATCTTAAAGGCCCTGTACCTTAAATCCTATAAACCCTTAAAGTATCCTATAAATCCGTTGAAACAATATGTATAAAGCCCCCAAAGTACCCTAAACCTTAAACCCAATAAGCCCTGTAGAAGTACCCTACGTCTCAAAAGCCTCAGCCCCAGCCGGAGCTCCGCACAACCCTGCGGCCGAAGCTCCAAACCCGTGGGTCTCGTGCGAGCCAATCGGGAGGCAAATTACCAAACCCGGGTTGAGGGTTTAGGGGTTTAGGGTTCAGGGGCATATGCATAGTCCAGGTGTAAAAAGGGGCTTAGGGTTTAGGGCGCCCAAACCTCGTCCGAGTCTGAGTGTCAACCCTTACCCCTGCAAGCGCAGTTCAGCCGCAGTCGGCCAAGAGGAGGGCTTGGAGAAACTAGCTCTAACCCCCCCAGTTACCTACTATATAGGGTACTAGAGCCCCTAAGGCCCTACATAGTAGGTACCGGGAGGGTTAGGGTAGGATATCCTGGAGAACCTCCCAGAAGGGAGATTTTATACTTGCAGAACGACCCGGAGCCGAGATAAGGCTAGGGGCCGAAACCCGAAACTTTTCAAAGCCGACTCCCGCCACTCTGGCATCAACTTTGATTCCCCTACCCTCAGCATGCAAAAAAGTTCGCCGTGAGCCCCCCTAGTAGACCCTAATCCTGCCACCGCCTAGGGTGAAACCCTACCCTCATTACGACGATCTCTACAACATGCAGCTTCGGGACTGGCACCTTGTTGAGTTCTGTTTGTGAAGTGTGGGTCCAGGGTCTGTGTAGCCATAGGCCCCATAGTATGTCCTTTTTGGGATTCCCTAATAGGATCCTAAATATAAGCCACAAAAAGGAACTACTATGGGGCCTATGGGTAGTTCTGTTTGTGAAGTGTGGGTCCAGGGTCTGTGCAGCCATCTAGAGCTGCGGCAGGGTCTGTGGGCTGGGCGGTGCAAAGGCGACTTAGGATTTCGGGCCCGAAGAAGATGAAGATCTGGGCCCTTGTTGGATTCGGATACATTTTTACATTTTTTGTTATATAATAAAACCCAATAAATATTCAAAATGATCATTTTTGATATAGCCCCAACATGGAACCAGAAAATCGGTAAGGCTTTGGGCCAAGGAAGCTCCGTGGGTCGTTGAGGGTGGTTCGGCTCTAGGCTCTTGGGCGCTGGATTACTATAGGGGCCTTAAGAATTACGTATACCATTTTGGGGGTTCCTTATTATATAATTATAGTATAATATACTCCAAAGCCAGATTCAAACTATTAAGGCCCCTACATTAGGTTATGGTTCGATATAGTATAATCTACCCCAAAACTAGACTCTAATTATCAAGGCCCCTACATTAGGTTATGGTTTGATTCTTGCGGAGTGTCGGACCTGGAGGCTTCATATCAGACTTTCTTTCTGCGGTGTGCATACTTTCGGGATCGGAATAATGAGTGACACCCCTGAGAGTCCGGACCAGTCCTTCTAGAAGTTGCAACAAAACCTTATTCTCATGATTGATGCTACTCGAATATGTTACATACAGTTACATAGTCTTTCAGGACCGGGATGGAACTCTCAAGCTTGAAGTCAGTCCCCCCGTGTTCGTTTAGGGACATGGGATCGCTGGTCCGTGTAACACGCCCTCCGATGCTGCTAGTGGCCGGGACATCATAAGCAGAAAGATTATTGTCAGCCATGGTCCACAAATATTTTTTAGATTTGCGCATGAAGCAGTAAGCAGTAGGAGCAGTTGTAGTAGCAGTCGTCCTCGTCGTCGTCGTCGACGTCCTCGTCGTACTGGTAGTATTACTACTGTTCCCTAAAGCCCAAATCGACACCCCATAAGCCTACACCTTCACGACTTGTTTGTTGCCGATACGACACCCGGGGGTGTCTCTGGGTGGCCCTTCGGCAGGACCCGGGGAAGCCAAGGGAGCCGCCACTTAGTGCAGTCAGCTGCCTACTGAGCCGCCGGGCTGCACTTTCGGTTTAGACCCTAGGCTCTCCATGGGGTTTGGGTTTAGGGTTTAGGGTTTAGGGTTTCGGTTTCGGGTCTCGAGGGGTTTAGGGTTTAGGGTTTTCTCATGGCATTCAGGCAGTCCGGGTTCAAAAAAGGCTTTTCGGCTTGCGCTCTCTAGGGGTTTACGGGCTCAGGGCTTCAGGGTGTTTACTGCGTGTGGTGCATGGCTCAAAGGTTTCACAATAGGGCTTCAAGCAAGTTCTTGCTGATCTCTGAGACCTCGAGTTGGATGCGAGTTACGCCTTCCGTTGTCGTTGTGGTGAATGCTCTCCCCCGTCACGCACCTGGGCCGAAAAGTTCTGAAGGCTGTCCAACTCCTGGGCCAGAGGCCAGGATCATAAAAGTTATGCCAACCTTTGTCGTCCCTAAATCCTAAACCCCTAAACCCTAAGCCCTCAAACCCTAAACCCTTTTTCGGTTCGTCTTGTCCCTATCATACTTGACAGCGAGCATCAAAGGTGAACCTACTTTGTTGCGTCTGTTAACGATTCTTGAAGACAGTANNTGTCCGAGTGTGAGTGTCAAGAAAAACCCTTTTTCGCAAGAGGGAAATTTGCTTGAAACTTAAACCCCAAACACCTAAACGCTGAACCCTAAACCTTGTAGTGCCGCCTCGAGGCTACAATCCGCCGCCCAAGGCGTTGCGGCATGGTATGCCACTTGCCGGCAGAGCTTTGGAACCCTTCAGGGTTCTGGTGTTTAAAGTTGTATTTGGGTTTAGAGTCTATGAATAGGCGTGGATGCAAAGAGGATTTTCTTTGGAAGCTCAAAAGGGCATGAATACTTCTGGTATATTGAAATTCTGAGGCCAGCAACATTTAGGGAACCAGGCAAAACGAAGAGGGGCGGCGAAATTCATATTACTGCAACCCAGACACCGTTACTGGCATTGAGTCGAAAGGTAAGCTGCATTTCGAACAAGGTTTATGGATGTCCAATTCGCGGCTCACGGGATGAGGGCCTTGTCGGACGAGGTTTTTGGTTGGAAAGCTCTGGGAGTCAGGGTTTAGGTCTGTAGGGTTCAGGGTTCAGGGGTCGGAAAAGTCAGAGACACATATTTGGATGGGGTTTTGGTCTTTACATTTCAGTTTTGGCAGAAGATCTTTGAGTTATGGCTGGTGATTCAGGCTACTCGGCTTGGCCAAAGTTTAGAGCTCGGGCATAGACTATCATTGGCATCATCCCTCTCGTTTCTTCATTGAACATGCCTCATGCCAGACGTTACACAGTAAACGGGATATGATACTGTTGATGGAGGAAATCTTG
>CAJNDV010031950.1:0-11279 GCA_905221635.1 Symbiodinium sp. CCMP2456 | reverse complement strand
AATATTAAAAACGGGGTGCGGGGTTATGCTCATGTGTCGTGTCACTTGCTATTCAATAAGCGGTGCAAGATTTCCTCCATCAACCGTATACTAGTAGCATGCACAGATATGCAGACGTCGCGTCGTTATTTATTATTTATATACAAAAGCTGAATGTATGGCAGGTTTCGGATTTCAATGAATCTGAATGTCGGGATGAAGGCTTAGGCAGTTTAGGCTTTACACCTTCCCTGAACCACGACGAGTCACGAGCCACCCAAGGCTTGAGCCGTAAAGCCCAGACCGATTTTGCAGAAGCTTTAATCCTGAACTCCACAAAAATCCAAAAACCCCGCCAGCTTCTCACGAAGAGCCATGTATCCTTAAAGAGACCTTTCCATTATGGCGAGCCCTAACCTTGAAGGTCTAAAAGCCAAAGTCTCAGCAGCAGCCTCATGAACACGGCCAGATCAAGACAGAGTCGCTTGGAAGCCCGATTTTATTGAAGTGGCTTAGGATTTGGGGTGTCGGGTCTAGGGTTTGCGGTTTTCCGATATGCGACTTTTCGGGCTTACAAGGGTGATAGCAAAGACAGCAAACGCGGCAGTAGCAAGGCTGCAGGATGACATTCATAAAATCGGACATCCTTGCTGTTATTGCTATACCTCCTGTTTATTCATGACCATTAGGGGTTTCGAGGTTGTTGCTATTGTTGCAGGCCGTCTGGTGTCAGTTTGTACATCGCGACCACTGTCGTCGTGTAGTTTGCAGGCATAGGGCGTTGAGAGCCCGTCGTGCTACCATCGCGTGCCGTGCAGTAGAATGAACGTTTTCAGAGCTCGTTATGGTATGATACCATAGGTTTGTTTCGTTTGCCGGTTGGAGTCCAAGAGTCGAGTTGCGTCGGTGGGCTAAGGTGACAACCAGGGGGAGCCTCAGGAAAATTGAGTGAGACGTGGGATGGCCTTTAGGGCTTCACGGCTTCACGGCCCTGGGATTTCGTGCTCAGGGTTAGCATCAAAAACGAAGCATGACGACTTCAAGCAGCCAGTCGAAACCTGAAACACCTTAGCCTTTTTGAACATGTAGATGATCCAAACCAAAGACCTTAAGCCTTGCATATGGTGCCGAATGGTCAGCTAGAAGTGGCCACACCGCGATTGCGGATTTGCGGTTTACTTCAATGGGACAGGCTCTAATGTGGCGATATTCGGATTTGCTGGATGGTTTCATATGCCAAGCAAACCCTAGCTTCAGTGTCCACACTTCACAAATACCGCAGAAGGTGAGTGATGTTATCTCTATAGGTTTGGTTTGCACGAGTCTAACTGCGGGCAGTGCTCGAGGAAACCCACCCCTGGTCAAGAAAAATCGTTGATTCCAATCGGACAAGCCTTATTTCAAGTAAAGAATTTCTCGCCGAGTGCATCCGCTCACGCACTTGCCTACTTGCGCAGTATATGGCTTTGGCTTTCAGCGGCTCCGTACACGATTATCATGACTTTAGGGTTTGAAACCCCAAACCCGCTAAACTTAGAGCCGAAACCCCTAAACTCTTGGCCCGTTAAACCCTAAACCTAAGTTGGATACATAGCATCATTGTACCCTTGGGAATCGAAGACTTTACCTGTTCTAAACACGCCGGAACTCCCAACACTGTAAGAGACAAGCAAAGACGAGCCAATTATATCAGCACTATTAAGCAGAATTACTAGTTTGGCACATGCTGAGGCAATTAATGCCAACATCATGTTGTGGCCTCTGTACCCGCTCCCACGCATTCTTTAAAACTCCGAAGCCATCCGACTAAATGACCAAGACAGCCTGGGGCAACAACCCATATAGGTTTAGGACATTGACGTTTCACAGATTGGGGGAGTTTTGCAGTTCGAGGACGTGCAAGGAAGCCACTGCACAAATGCAGGAGATGTCTGGAGATTAGGTCTAAGACCTCTTTGAAGTAAGGAAGGTAAGACGGATAACCTCGTGTCACTCGTCATCGTAGTCAGAACAGTACAAGAGGTAGTCATTTTTCAATGCTGTGCAGAGGACGAAGGAGGGAGAAACAGTTGTGTTGCAATACCAGCTTTAATATACTCGACATCGGAAACGATCTTCTCCAAAGAAAAGTAGGCCTGTAAGTCACAACTGGCCTCTCTGGGCTCTGTGTGACCGTGACGGGATGTTTCTGCAAAGCTGCATGCTTCCTTGCCGTTCCTACGCCTGCCATGTTTCTGGTCGCAGGTCTCGCCCCCTTCATATCACTGAGAGAGGCTGTCCATTCCTGACAGCATGGGGCTTACTTGAGGCTTGTTATAAATTTTATAAGTTTGTCTTCACCTACAAGCCCTACGCACCCTGCGCCAGAGTGTCGGCCGTATGGGGCAGTTGAGGGGAGGATGTGCGCAAGACCTGTCTCCGCGCATTTGCCTTAAGTGGCGTTGTAGCGACGCCCTTTACTTTCGACATAACAAAGACCGGGCCAGGGCCACGCCTCGGGATTTGGGGTTTAGGGTTATCTGACTGCTCTGAGGACCTCAAGAGAAGCAGCAACCGCAGTCAGGATGTTTCCGTTCTAGAAGTAAGCGTCTTCGTCCTGCTGGTGATGATGACGGCGACGGGTACAATGGTGGTGGCGATCTTATCAGGATACGGCTATCAAACTAGCTTTCATTAGTCTAAGAACTGTGGTGGTGAAGATGTCGACTACTGGTTCCGCAGCAGCACAGACAAGTGATAGCGGCCAGCAATGCAGCACACCACACCAGACAGAAGTATTCCGGAGCACACTTATGGTTGGTGTTCCAGAAAAGACCTAGACCCAGACAATAGCATGCTTATGATCGGTTTGAAGGGCCCAATTATTGATACAAGATCCTTCTGCCTTTAAGGAGCCCGAACTCCCAATCCCCCAAACCCACCCGACACCGAAGGCCTTCTAAGTCTGCTAACTGCCTCTCCGGGTGGACGGCGACCAGGCGGCGACGGATCGTGTGTAAATTTATCCATCGCCGGGCGACAATGGCCGCCATGTGTTCCAAGATTTAGGGCTTGGGGCTTCATGATTCTGCTTAGCGCGGGGTGTGTTCGAGCGGTGTCTCGGAGGAGGACCGTCAGGCACTTCCTCGTGCCGAAGTGAGACAAGCCGTCAGTAGTATTCAGTAGAGAACGCAGTGTTTGGCACATGTGTTTGGGATGAAGACTTCGAGCAGATAGGGTGACTACTTGTGACAGAGACGGAACAGCCAGAAAGGGTACTAGGAAGGCTTCTGGCATGAAGGACATGGCAGGATGTACTCGCCAGCCCAAGCACCGTGAGGCTGTTAGTTGGGTCACAGTCAAAGATGCACTACGTCGGACGATCAGGGCGTGTTTGGAAAACGGGCTGGGGCAGTTCGGGTGTATGAGGGGCGGCACCGACTTCGGCGAAACCCTGCATCTCTCCCTCTACGGCCCTGAGCCCACAATGCAGACGACCCGACGTACCCCAGGTAGGGACCACCTGGGCTCTATTTTTGATGTTGGACCCCAGGCCTTCCACCCCGAAGGCCTGCTTCAGACGCAGAGGGAGTTTGGGATGTTGTTAACCCTACGCGCTAAACATCCCTAAGCCCTTAATGATGCAGTGCTCAAGTAGTTGGGTTGAGGGTTCAGGGATTCTTGGGGACGTTTCTAGCCTGCGAACCGTGCAAAGGTTCATGTGGTCCTTCAGCCCATAGAGGCTCTCTATATCACAAAGCCTAAACGGATTGTGGCGTCGCGCCGTTGCCTCCCGGCAAAATTTCGCGCGTCCCCCCATGTGAGAAGCGATGGTGGAAGCTTTCTGGAGCTTTTGATGGTAGTTTGTTTGCGAAAGCTTTACGGCACTTTGAATATTATAGTACGTGCAACACTGAACACAACATGAGCCTCAGTTTCCTCGGCGATGACAAGCAGGGTTCATTCAGGAGGTGTCCTGAAATTGTTAAGGGACAGTGATGTTCTACTGGCATACTTCAGTATTCGGACAGCTCGATACCCTTAGCGAAGTGCCCGTTCACCCGGCGTTTTTGGGGTTTCCTTCAGGAGACTGAACAATCGGAAATATGGTGCGCAAGCCTTCCCGAAAGCCTTTGCCGGACGATTTCGTCAGTCAGACAGTGCTCCCAGCATCCACCAGGCCAAATCTGGAGTCGGGTTTTCCTTCTCCCTGTGAGCTCTATGGGACGTAGGCAGACTTGCTCCTCACAGGTGCACTCTGCGAAGGATCCTAAGACTCTGCTGAGCCTCAGCCCCAATGTAGGAGTTACTAAGGCCCCTATACTACGCCCTTATAGTATCCCTTATAGTAACCCTTTTATAAGGAACCCGTAAAGGAACCGTATTCCAGTTATTAAGGCCCCCGAACCCTCTGCGGCGAGACCCTAAACTCTGAAGTCTCAAACCTAGGATGGTGGAGAATGGAAAGAGTGCGGAGGCTTTATATAGGAGCTTAATTAATTATTAAACTAGGGTTTTGGGGTATGTTAATTATACTATAGCTATAATAAGGAACCCCACAAAGAGTATTCGTAATTATTTAGGCCGCTACATTATCCCTTCTGGGGTGCCAGGCCCTAAGAAGGAGGTTGCCTCGTCACCGGGATAAAGCCGCAAACCTTCAACCCCAACACTAGGCTTTTTGGCCTTAGGGGTCTATGTTTCGGGATTCAGTGTTTGAGGCTGAAGTTTTTATGCTTCAGGGGCACAGGGTCCAGGATTAAGCCTTTGGCTTGTGGGCATTAATTTGATGTGTGTGTAAATGTCCGGAGTCAATGAAACATTGGTACAAGTGAAATAGGGTCTGATTCCCTAAGCCCGTTTGGAAAGATCGTTTGGCGCCCAGCTCACGTGCGGTATCGAGTTCCGACGTGATGTGGACGTCGGGGCGTGACAAGACATTGAGCTGGTTCAAGCTTTGCAGGTTGGAGGCTTTGTGGTGCCGTAGATGATCCCACACTATAAGCTCTTAAACTCCGTGTCTGTAAACCCAAACAGACCCAGTTTCAGGCTTGTCCCTCAGTTTGATACGGAAGTGCAGTGTGAAGGAGTTTACCGAACTGGCATCTGTGGCCAGTAACCGGTGTAAAGCGCTTCCCCAACGATGTGGCCAAGCCACGCGATGAGGGAGAATGGGCGCATCAACACCAGAAGCATTGGGACAAGGTAGAAATAAACATGTTGAGACAGAGCGAGGGATGGATGGCTGGCTGGCTGAATGGATGGATATCTTGGGTTTCTGTTGAATCTGTTTGGTTCATATTCTTCTTTTGCGCGCCACCATTTGCTTGTCTTATCTTGAACCTATGTTTTGCAACGGCTCAGGTTTCATGGAATCCTACCATCGAGGCTTAGCCCCTCCTGTTCAGATCCCCCAAGCGTTTTAAGATGTTTTTGGCCCAACTACTACCCAAAACCCTAAACCCTAAATTCCAAACCGAAACTTGGTTCTGCGCCGTTTTGCTTGTCAAGCTTGGGACTTTCGATCTGCGTTGCAATTCTGAAAGTTTGGGTCTGCAAGGATTTCCGTAGACCCTCATCGTTTGCCTTCGAAGCCAGGGAGGTCAAGTCAGTCTAGGGTTCAGGGTTTAGGGGGAGATTTTACATGATCACGAGTGTTGTGCTCCCTGGGTTGCATCAGAGACGCATGCAGCCCAACCGCCTAACCCAAATCCCGAAACGGTCGCGCAAACCAACTCCCAAGCCATAGTCAGTACGACGTTCCAGCCGAAGGATATCCAGCCGCGTACATGCTTCTTCTTGAACACCGTCCCGGCGAGGACTTGTGTGCAATGCAGTTTTTGGCATTTGACTGAAGCACGGCTTTCTGCTGGTGTTGGTGTTGTTATAAAGGATTTCTACGCCCGTTAGACAGGCCTTGTCGAAGCCCAATAGGGCGCTTCAAAGCCATCCTAAAGTTGCAGAAGCCCTCGAGGTTCCCGCAAGGGACTGAATCCTTGCAAGCTTAGGCTCGGAGCCTTTCATCAGGTTCCAAGGATGAAAAAACAGCGTATTTAGGATTTAGGGTTTGGGGTTTGAGGGTTTAGGGTTTTAGGGTCTATAAGGTTTAAGCAGTGGTTAAATTTCGGGGTTCTTTTTTCAGCCAGGTCCCTCCAACGCGGGGTCTCCAAACTGCTTATGATTGAGGGCCCCTGCGCTCTATATCCCGGCGACGACTGACCTGTTCTGTATGTATGTGTGTACTGTGTATACATACATACACACACACATACATACATACATACATACATACATACATACATACATACATACATACATACATATATACATACACATAATATATATATATATGCATGTAAATATAAATACACGCAGGTTATCCTAGCACAATTAGAAGCATTACTTTCTTGAGCCGGCCAGCTCAGCAATCAGCAGACCCTGCAACGCCAGAGCCCTTAAACTTCAAGCTTTGCCCGTTGGACAGGAACGGCGCCTGTGCTTCCGGGTGGCTTCCATTGTCAAATTCTGAGCTGGTAGAGCCAGTGTGTAGGGTTTAGGGCTGGATGTTTTGGAGCGGGCGCCTTAGCTTTTCACAAAAGGTGTGCAGCAGTGATAAAGTAATATGCGGATTCCTTGCGCACAGAGTGGGAAGATTTGTTCTAGACCATACCATTGCTCAGTCGAAACCCTACACAACACCGCCACGGGGAAGATGTCGCACCTGGACTTTCTCCAGGGATCCCTGTAACTCTCTGAAAGCTTTGAGCAGGCCCAGGAGGCAGGTGTCCCTGGGCCAGCTCTACGGCTACACGGCTGAATTCTGAGCCATCTCGACTATCGTTATGTGTACTTACATCCCTATAATTCAGGTACCTATAACCCTACTTACTCAGTCCCAGGATCGCTCCAAATGGTTCGTAGAAAAGCTGCGGGAAGGATGAATCGAAGTTCCCGCGGCATTGGGGACCGAGGTCAACAAGTGCACGGTTCAGGGTTTAGGTTGGTTGGTTGGTTGGTTGGTTGGTTGGTTGGTTGGTTGGTTGGTTGGTCTAGGGGTTTAGAGTTTTAGGGTTGAGGAGTGTAGGGGTTTAGGCTTTAGGTCTTAAGGGTTGTAGGTTGAATTCGGCATGCACGGACTGCTGCGCGGAGGGGCTGTGTGAAATAGCAGGCTGCTCTGCTTTGAATTCCAGAATTCCAGTGGGCAGAGCCACGTGGGGTTTCTGATGTACTACAGGGCCAGGGGTCTGAATGATCAAGTAGTGCTGGTATCCCCGTATAGATACTCTATTTTACGGCCGGTGATCAGGGAATTTTCTGAGCCGCCGATGCTGGCATTCCCATCAAAAGCTTTGCTTGGAACTGAACAAAGCCAGGCCCTAAACGGTTAGCCATGTAAGCCTAATCCCCTGATTCATCATAGATCCTAGCCGTGCGAGAGGAGAAAGCATCCCCTTGTCCCTAAGTTTCTGAACACCTGAACTCAAACCCAATTCCCCTAATCCTTGTACCTGCGAGCTCGAATCTCCATTTTCGGGTTAAGCAAACAATACACGCGGCCCTGACGGTGCCATAATAAAGGGGCCTAAATAATGACCTACACCATTTTGGGGGGTTCCCTATTATTAACTATAGTATAGTATCCCCCAAAATCCCATTCTAATTATCAAGGCCCCTATATTACTCTGTAAGTCAAAGGGTTGGGAAGTCTGGGCCTTCGAAAGCAGGCCGCAGGGTCGAGAGCAAAACCGTTGCACCGGAAGTCTTCAGCGCCAAACCCTAACCGAGTAGTAGCCCTTAAAGAACCCCCGTAGAGGAACCCTGTTCCGTGCCCTCCGAAAGAGACTTTTAGCAGCTCCTTGAAGTCATCATCCAAGCGAGACATCTGGCATTTTGAATAAATTCGGACACTCGCATGTATGATACTGCACACGCCTACATCCAAAGCCCTGGACAGCGCAATTCTGGGTTCTTGTCAAGGAGTTGAATTTAGGCTACCACAATAAGAAAACCATGGTACTTACCATAGATCCCAAATATGGCAACTGATAGGTTCCTTAAAGAGCACCCAGTACATGAACCCTAGACCCTATACGCCTTGAGCCCGGGCACCTGCTGCAGGGAGTCGCTTCTGCATCCTGATGCTGGCGAGCCGGGGGCTGTCGGACTTTGTGTTGGCACGTTTGTAATGTAGGGGTCTATAATTACCAATACTATTTTTTTTGGGGTCCTTAGTATAATTATAGTATGCATGCGGGTAGTCTCTAAATTAGGGTCCCTTTTAGGATCCTTTTTATAGGGGTGCCGTACTTTCTTGGGTACCCAGAACGGGACCCTAATTTAGAGAACTACCCATGTATGCTTGGAACCTGTATGATTCTGGAGGTATTCATGTGTGCTTGTATGTATGCATGTAAGCATGTATGTATTTATTCTATTCGGTTGGTTAGATGTATAGAGATTGAGATAGAGGCATGCTACCTTTATATGTTTCATATTGCTACTTTACACATGCATTTCTGTCTGCCCCCCGCTGTCGCCCTGCGTGTGTGTGTGTATATATATATATATGTACATATCATGCGTTTATCTACATAAATCGTTTATCTACATACATATATACAGACACATACACATGTGTCTCTCGCTCTCGCTCTTGCTCTCTTTTTCCGGTACAGAACTGCTGCTCTTGTGTGGTACACAAAAGCACGGGAGACCGACACAGAAGATAAGCGCGAGAGAGAGAGAGAGAGAGAGAGAGAGCGAGCGAGCAATACCCGTACTCCCTATGTACCTATGTTCTCCCGTTCCTCGCATTGTAGCCTTTATGGCATCCCCAAACAGCCGTGGTAGCAACCCTGAGAGAGCATTCAAAGGACCCTTGAAGTTACTATGAATACCCATGTGATACAAACATGTGGTTTGAGCTCGAACAGCAAGACGTGGGTTCCGTTTGTCAAACTCGGTCCTTGAGGCCTTTGATGTAAGCGTTTTCGGGCTTGTAGGGGTAGGCTGCAGGCAACTTCAACCCATAATATAGTACCCCTTAAGCTCTCCCTTCTAGCAACTCTTACTTAGAGGATGGGGGGCTTTGGGAGTGGGGTCGCAAGCAAGGTAACTGTATAACTTTAGAACTCCAATTAAGGTACTTAGAACCCTACTTACTAAGTCTCATGTTCCTCCAAGTAACCTTGACTTTGTGGCTCTTGCCAAAGGCAACTCAGATTCGATGGAAGTACGGAGAGGGTGATGTAGAAAGGAACCCGAAGAGCCCACAACTTCCCAAGTGGCTTAGGGTTTAGAGTGCCTTAAGCTCTACTAGAATCCTTCATGCAATTTCAGGCAGAGTGAGGCTCTCAAGACCCTAGCTAAATATCCTCAGAATTCAACCTTGATTAGCTGGTCTTGGGCTCTCTGGAAACTTAAAGCCAAGTCCGGTTTCACCGAGGCTTGCTGTTCAGGAAGTTCTTGCTGCACAGGCGGGCTTCTGCCAGGCTGCATACAATAGGAGCCTTAATGACTACCTTTACTATTTAGGGGGTTCCTTATTATAATTATAGTATAATAGGCCCCCAAACCCTATTCTAATTATTAAGGCCCCTACGTTACGGCTTCGTACGGCCCTGCAGGAATCGACAAGGCTTATTTTCGGGTCTGGACGGTTTAGTCAGTCGAGGGTTGAGCCGCTGACATGGCGTTCCTTCCTTTCTGGTAGCAATACGTTTGAGGGTGTGGTACTTTTGAATGGGTTTGGGGCTGGACCGAGGGGTAAAAGCTAAGCACGGAGGTTTCCCGGCGACTCCAGTTCATATCCCTTCGCCGAGACCCCCGTCCCCCGCACCCCATCTGTATTTTCCACCGGCATCCCTTAGTTAAGTTTTGTTGGGGGTTCTCTGGGTAGTTGTGCTTTGTGTATAGGATATGGACTCTGTAGAGTTGATTTGTGTGTAGGTGATTTGCAGTGTTACTGTTGGTAACATGCTTCGACACCGTACCCCCGTACCAGGTAGTTAAGTGGTGATCGCGAGGGGCATTGCAGTCTCCGGGGTCGGTGTCTGATAAACTAGCTAGAATTTTTTGACACCCAAGCACAAGCATTGCACCCGAAAACCCTAGTGCACAAGCCTGAGTCACTGAGTCCCCAAGGATATGCTGTATGGAGCCACACAAGCTTGGCAAGGTCCACTGTGTAGTTGTGTGCCGCAGGTGGCTTGGCGCACGAGAATTTTAAGACATACTTAAGACCCTGAACAAGAAAGAAAGCCCCGAAAGCCCCAATTCTCGGAGTACATGTAAATACGCTTGGAAGCTGAGCTCCTTGTTTACGGTTGCAGATGTGCGCCGTGAGGGTAATCACTGGCCGGAGTTTGTAAAGGCTAGCTTCTCAAGTTTCTTACTGCCACGGCCCTCTGCTGCAGTCCCAGAGCTCTGAGCTCTGTCGTTGTTCGGGGCAGCTTTCTGGCCCAAAGCCTCTGTTCTGTGAGGCCACATGTCACCATGCCGGCCCGATTGATATGATTCAAGGGGTTTCTTCGAATGCCCCAATGCGCTTATACGAAATGAAGGGTGTTAAAAGGAGCATGAGACCATGTTATAGAGTCTGTTTGATCCAGTTCGACCAAAGGCCTAAAGCGGGTGTCGCAGGTAAGAATGAAGCACATAAAGACAGACGAACCATGATGTTTCGAACCGAAAGCACAAAACAAGCAGACTTTGCAGCCTAGACTCTACTTTCATCACATAACTAAGCTTGTGCCTGCTGTGTGGTCGCAGTCTGCCAGTGGGTATGTCAGATGTCGAGGCGCGCACGGCGTAAGCATATCCAATCAGTGCGGCTTCATTTGGGAAGTGTCTGACCATTGGCAGTCCTTCTGGGGGTCTGTACTTTTCATAATTTTGGTTCTATGTTTTGCTCCATTACTCTGATATCTACCCTCCCGTGGGTGTTTGACTCAGGCGACTGAGGCTTAAGGGATTCTAGTCTTCGGGTTTTTCATAAGTACCTAAGAAGCTCTGTTAGAACACTTGTAGAACCTGTACAAGACCAAATAAAAGAAACCTGGACCCATGTACAGACTCCAGGGTCAGCAGTAGTAATAGCCCTTGTAGTAAAATGTATGAGTAATAGTAATAGTCATAGTAGTAGTAGTCGTCGTCGTAGTTGCAGCAGCAGTCGCGGCAGCAGCAGCAGCAGGAGGAGCAGCAGCCGCAGCAGCAGCAGCAGCAGCAGCAGGAGTAGTAGTAGTAGTAGTAGTAGTAGTAGTAGTGGCAGTAGTAGAAGTAGCAGCAGCAGCAGCAGTAGTAGTAGTCGTCGTCGTCGTAGT
>CAJNDV010031949.1:33023-44545 GCA_905221635.1 Symbiodinium sp. CCMP2456 | reverse complement strand
ATGAATTTCCAAGAGCCTTTGAGATTCGGATGTGGGCGTTTCAGGAAAATTAGGGTTTAGGGTTTAGGGTTATTAGGTTTAGAGTTTAGGGTTTAGGGTTTAGGGTTTAGGGTATTTTGGGGGTCCTTATAATCTTTTAGGGTACTATATTAGGGTTTAGGGTTGAGGGTATTTTGGGTCCTTATAATCAGGATCCTGCTATTTAGGGTACTATGTTAGGGTTTAGGGTATAGGGTATTTGGGTCATTATAATCAGGATCCTACTACTTAGGGTACTACATTTACTACATTAGGGTTTAGGGTTTAGGGTTTCCTTGTTTCGGAAGTTAGGGGGGTACCTTATTTAGGGGGGTCCTTATAATAAGGATCGTACTACCTAGGGTACTAGATTAGGGTCCCCGGTTTTCGGAAACTCCCCATATGGATGCAAAGCACCAAGGCTAGCTACTCCCGAACCCGCAACTTGTGTGACCGACCTCCAACACAACCTCCAAGCGAAAGAGGCCCGCACCCCAAAACCTTAACTCTAAACTCATATCTTGAGGGAGAACTTCAACTTCAAGCTTACGATATCTAGACGGGACTTACACAGAAAATGTTAGAACCACTCTCGTAAGACAATGGCGACTGGGTCTTGCGTTTAAGTGTAAGTTGCCAACCCTCCGAAATTATTGCGCGCCCTCAACACAAGCAGGAGAGGCGTTTTGATCTAGCAGGTGCTCGCACAGCTGTAGCCTAAGAGCAAAAAGATATTCGCAAACAGCCGAGGCTCGCCAAAAGGCGTAGAGTTCCGGGTCTGGGGCTTAGAGACTTAGAGAATAGAGCTTACAGGGTTGATGTTGTGGGCTTGGGCTCGATGGCTTTTGATTGAAACAAGACAAAGTTGTAGCCAAAATTGCTCCAATCCAAAGGGGCATCAGCAAAAAGACAACTTCAGGAAGATATAGCTTAAACTGTTTAAGGGGCTTCATGTTCCCTAAACCCTAAACCCTAAACCCTAAACCCTTAAAAAAGGGGTATTGGGCTCTCTGAAAAAAGCCAAACTCCCAAGTCGATGCCCTGAGTTTGCAAACGTCGTTGTTGAATCTAGAACTCTAGGGTTTAGGGTTTAGGGTTTAGGGTTTAGGGTTCAGGGCTTAGGGCTTAGGGTGTAGGGGTTTAGGTTTCAGGGTTTAGGGGTTTAGGGTTTAGCGGCGGAGAACAAGTCAGCGCGTGTGACCGCTTTCCCCCTAAACCCGAAACTCCTAAACCCTCAACAAACCCTGGATCTTGCCCTGTTCTTGCTGGGCGCGCCTTACAAGAGCCTCGGTACAGCCACTGTAGTCTACTTCTTCACGGTCGTCTACCACTTCGAAGACAAGAGGTGGTTCTGCTGATTGACAACATCCTCCGGTACCTGTAGCAAGGAGTATACCAGAGAGATTCCAGAGATACGTGAAATAATGTTGAATTGTGATGAATATTGATAGTCCATCAGCTGATTCTCCAGTCTTCGGAAACTGCATGATGGAGGCTAAAGCGGCTTCGGAAAGGATGAAGCCTTCGGCAGCAGGTCTTTGGTCTCTGGGCGTTGGGCTTCGCAGCGTTGGGCGAGCGGGTCTCGTGGAGAGTAGCCTGGAATATGCCGCGCAGGCGTCATTGACCAGGCCGGGCAAAAGCTACTGCCTGAAGCATCGAGCCTGCGTTTCTTCGCAGCTTCCGAGAAGACGTTCATGCATTGCTATCTTTAAAGGACATGGAAACCCAAAACAGGGTCTAGCATGGAGACTCGGCCCAGCTGCCTGTGAGCGACAAAGGATGCTGTGCCCGAGTAGTGCTGTGTAGAGCAATGCAACTTAAACTCATACTTCAGACATGTCCAGACACGAGACTGCCTAATACAGAAAACCCGACCCCTAACTTGAACAGACCGAAACCCCGGTTTGTCAGGCTCGACGCTTGAAAGGCTGACTTTCTGCTACCTCTTGTAGCATCTCTTGCCTAGGACCATGTGCTAAGTTCTGATTCGATGAACACCTCTTATCGCTTAGCCTGAAGGCCCGCAGGCTATGCAGGGGTCCAGGTTGTGACAACGATGCTCCATCATGAACAATAGCAGCATCGACACGACGGAAGGTCGATGTTAAGTTTACTCACTCTCTGAGCGCGAAGCATCGTCTTTCAAACCTATTGGGCTTACCGAGAGAACCCAATACCCCTTAATTAAAGAATATATCTCAAATTATAAGGGCCTTAATATCATGATTTAAGGTATATTCGGTTCTCTGCGTACCTAGTGTCCTGAGTATTTCATTGTAGCCGGCGCAAGGTTCTACAAAGGTGTGAGCCAGAGGGCGACGGAGTGTGGACGATTAGGCGTTTGAGCTGTCTTACCACTTTCTACCTGGTCGCTCGAGTCGCATTATCCCCGCTGTCACCGGGTTCATGCCTTTGTGTATAGACATTTCGGACTTATTCAATGAGACCCTCGGCCACAAAGCAGCCTGCAAGAAAAACCGTACACGCAAGATGCGGCGATGCCAGGCAGGCATGGAGATTGGCAACCCACAGTTGTGTCTCTCCGGTCTGACGTCCTGTGGAATCAGCGCTTGCAACTTACTTCAGTCATGATAGCTATCAGATAGCTGAGTCCTGAGATGAAACCCTATAGAACACAAGATTAGGCAACGACGCAGAACTATTACCCGGATCAACACCTTGGGTGGGTTTCTGCGCCCTGAGCCTGACCTGAGGCGTTTACTGCCACTCCCATACCTCGTCACACTAATGAGACTACCCGACACGTTGACAGTAGAAACATTTTTTGAGCAGGAGCTGCAGCGCACATTGCCATTAGCAACTGAAGCCCTAAACCCTTTAAACTTTTGAGTACGGACTGACGTACCAAGCAACCTTCAACCCTACCTATAGTCTCCATTGTAGTTCCTTCTCTTGGTTTAACCAATTTTAAAATTAGGATCCTATAAGGTAACCCCGAAAAGGAACTACAATGGAGACTGTAGGTAGAGCCGAAACCGTGAAGATTTCAGGTGTCGGAGCGTAGGCCTTGGAGCTTCGGTTTTGTCCCTGCGACACTGCAGCCAGGTACTTTTGAGGTGAGAAAAATTTCAGGTTTATGTAGAAACCCGTGGTTCATTACCCCAGCACAGTAGAAAACAAATCACACCACCATCCCTGATGCTAACTCAGGCATCTTATGGGCCAGGTTCTCACATTAGTGGTCTCGGTTCCTGCCACACACCCTGTACGATTGAGGGTTGACTTCGGTCGTCATGGGGAGCCAGCCCACCAGCCCAGCATGCCATCTCAAATCGTAGCGCGGATGTTGCGCAGCTCCTGATCGCACATGGACGGAAACATGAAGAGCTTTCCTGTAGCCGCGATCCCTTGTAACTAGATAACTAGATGGTAGCAAGGGGCCCTTAAGTATAGCACCCAAAGCAGGAGGCTATCGGAGCCACAGGTTACCCCGATCCCACATAGTTAGATTTGGGGTCAGGTAGAGCCCTGTCGAGGGTTCAGGAAGAAGCAAAAGAAGATAGGATATGTGCACAAACTGGCAAGGGATGCAAGAAAGGATCAGACAATCGAAAGCCAAACGAGGCAACGACCTGCAATACAAGGCAACAGAATACATTCCTGAGCATAAACCCTAAACCCTAAACCGCATCAAGGTACAGTTCAGGCTCTTGCCATGTCCCTCTTATCGGAATCCCCAACTCAGAATATCGAGCCAATGCATACAACTTCTCGCGAAATCTTTGCAAGGACCCACCAGCAGGAATACTTGCTGCAAGACTAGACCGTGTTTCGGCCTTTAGATCAACGGAATCAACTCCACGAACCCCTGGGCAGATATGACAGTCTCCTGCCGCCACTGTTCCGCGCTCTTGTAGCTGGGAAAGCTCAAGCGTAACAAGACCTTTGGCAAAAAGCTGTGGTCCCAACGAACAGCTAAGCCAGCCAGCCAGCCTCGAAGCCCTAAAGCTTAAAACCCTATGAGAAACCTTGTTAAACCTACACCTTTATAGAACCCTCATGAAGTCTTTCTAGAAGTCTGATGAAATCTTTTTCGGACACGCATGGATCCTTTACAGAGTCTTTGGCAAACCTTAGTCACAGCCAAAAAAGCACGTCTGACGGCCCGGCTGGTTCTGCTTCGCCGGCTTTGGCATACCTTACCTCAGTCCCAAGTCATCGTTTAGGGTTCAGGGTTCAAGGCCTTTGGGGTTTAGGGCATAGGGCCTTTAGGGTAGGTTATCGGGTTTAGCGCCTTGAAGGCTTAGGCTGCCGATACATTCACTAACTTCGGAATTCAAGCTGCAGCTAAGCTGTTCGTCCTCTACACCACATTTGCAAGGGGGCTTGAAAAGAATGAAGGCTTCCTCGAACCTGTTGCAAAGACCTGAAGCAGCCTGTGAGCTACGGAAGAGGCAGGAGATGGCAGGTGCAGAGGGTTTTGGGTTTTGGGTGTCGGCGCTCACACTCGGAGAATCCAGGCGAGGCATCTGGTTGGAGGTCTGCTAACAAGTGAACCCTAATCCCAAAACCCCAAACCCTAAACCTGAAACACTTCGCAGGCGCTGAAGCAAAAACACGAACCTTATCATGGAGAGCCTGTAAGTTGAGGGGTTCCGCATGCTGGGTTTAGGGTTTAGGTTCCTGTCCAGGGTTGGGCCCAGACATGCTACTAATGCAAGGGTTTAGGGTTTAGGGTTTAGGGTTTAAGGACTCAGCAAAGACGTGCTATGAGCTATGCAACTTCCTGAGGGCCCATGAACTCGTAGGCCCGGAGTGCAGAGCTCAAGAGGCTCAAATCCGCTTGTCCAAAAAGCCGAAACCCTAAACCCTAAACCCAGAAATCCGAAGCCCTAAACTCTAAACCCTCGAATCCTTAAACCTTTAAGCCCTCCAAGCCCGAAGTCCTGCCAACCCCGAACCCGAAACCCCAAACCCTAAAGCCCCTAAACTCTCCAAGCCAGACGCCTCCAAGAATCCTAAACCCATTCTACAGCCCTCATAATAGCCCTTTCTAGACAGTCATCGTAAGCCCGTATAAAGACCTCCTAAATCCGAAAGTGCTAGACCCTTCTAACCCCTTGCGATAGCCCTGCCATCGTAGACAGCTAGAACAAGCCGACCGGGAACCAACAATCCGACCTCTCGACGCGAGCAGGCACGTGAAAGATCGGTGGTCAAAGTTGGCTATCGGCTTGAAGTTTCTTGGTTTCGGTTTCAAGCCCTTTTTGGGTTTGGACATTTATAAACCCAAAACCCTTTTCAAACCCTAAACCCTATTTAGACTTAGGGTTCAGGACTTTTAGGAGCTTGGGGTTGGAGTGTGTGTGGCTTTTTCTCTTCTAGCGACCCCAAAATTCCTTCTGCAAGTTACACTGAAGTTGGAAGGGCCATGATGGCAGGGATCCCATGGTCCGGATTGCTTAGGGTAAATAGGAACTTAAGGTTTAGTCTTTTTGTTTATGGGTTTTTGGGTTTTAGGGTTTAGGGTTTAGGATTTAGGGTTTAGGGTCTAGGGTGATTGGTTGAGGGGCTTTTGGAGAGCCTACATAGCCATGGAAGGGAGGCACGAGTCGGAGGGTCTAGAAATCACGGAGGGTAGCGCAAGCAAGAGCCACGGCTTCATGACATCCTGGGCAGGACAACTCCGATTCCTGACCCCTGCATTTAAAGCTTGAGATGGGGCTTTCGTTTCAGAGATACTGGGCGCAACAACGTACGAAACATGAAGCTCTGCATCGCTGGCATTGCGTTTGTGCAGCGTGCGCCGCGCTCTGGGTGCCAGGCTGAGACGTCTTGATTGCTTTCGTCGCTCTTAGTTCAGAGGCAGAATCAGCAATGTCGAACATGCACCCTAAACCCTTAACCCTTAACAGAAGACTTCAGTAAGCCCTGCAACCCTAAACCCCTAAACTTACCCTGAACCTAAGCCCTGAATCCAAAAGCTTAAAACCTCTCCTAGCAACCTAAGCCCTATCAACTGGTGTTTCAACAGGTTCCTGCCCGCAAGCTCCTCAAGAGTACGAAGTACATTTGGTAAATACACTTCATCTTCTACTCTGCCTTCCAATCTGTATCCCTTAGCATCAAAACAGCCCAAAAGCCGAATATAATATGGTCTTTCAGCCCAAAAGCCTTAAACTATGGGTCCTTAGAGGGTAAGGGTATTCCGAAGATCTAGAATCCAAAAGTTACTGTTTTACGCTCTTGACTTTATGCACCAGGGCTTTAGGGAGCCAGAACCTGAACACGGGTTGTCTTCTTGGAGCTCAATCCTTGAGAATCAGCCTTTCTACTCTGATTTTCGGATTTTGTTACTCCCGATAAACAAAATAAGAAGCAAACTTGACAAGTTAAGGCTCATGGTAATGCTTAAATGGTGAAAGAGGCTTCGCAATTCGGGATGCTTGAGTCTTTGTCGTGCCGTTTGGTTCCGTCGTCACTTGGCCCGAAGCACAACGCGTGCTGGAAGAGGGTGCTGTTCTTGGAAAAACCGGCACTCGCAACACACCAAAGTGTCTGTAAAATGTGAAATATTTCCTGCCAACTGAAACCGAACATCTCCTGTGCCTTCAACATGCCATGATTTAGTGTCCGAGAAGTTAAGTTTAAGAGATGCAGGTAATGGAAGCATGAAGCTGCAAAGAGCTGCATGAGGAGACAAATCGAGCGAGCTGCCGGCAACCAGCAAATATCTTGGGCATCAACGGGCGGCAGTGGAAGAAAAGCCTTCCCTCACTATTGCGAAGTGTGCCGCAGGCTGTCAGAATCCCGAATGATCCCAGCATTGCCCCCAATCCACCCTCCCCATCTCCCCATGCGCTGAGGCCACCGCAATCGAGACTTTCGTGATGTTCAGGAGAGGTATTTTGCCCTGACCGGCAGGCGGGGTTGGGGTCTCGAAGACGCATCTGAAGTCTGGTGCGGGCGCGTGTCGAGGTCATCATTTCGAAACAGATGATTCGCAGAGGCTCTGGAATGCAGACGATTCAAGCCTCGAACGCTAGCAGTCGATAGGGTTTAGGGTTTCGACTCACAGGGTTTAGGGTTTAGGGTTTAGGGATAGAGTACGACAACATCATCGATCTGTCTGAAGCTCTGGCCGAAACAACCTTTTCGGGTTTAACGTTCAGGTTTAGGTGGTGTTTGCATATCCACAACCCCAGGCCCAAATCCTAATGATGCGCTACACTCAATCCGAGTCAAACCGCAACGGTAAGCTCGTCATAAAACCAGACTAAGCCCTAAAGCTTATGTGCATCCTAATCAAGCTCAGCCCTTGTGAAATTACGTTCTAGGCCCCGAACCCTTACAGCCCCGAACACTAAAAACACATATCCTAAACTACCCTTGAAGCCCCAAAGCCCCAAAGCCCTAAACCCTATACTATAGAAGCCTAAACAATTGCCAATACAATGTAAGGGAACGGAAGTAATGAGTGATTAGTTGTAAGATATGAAGAGAATCCGGTAAGAATATTTAATCACATGAACTAGAAGATACCATTAAAAGTGAAGTAGAAAAATAGGTTCTTTCTAGTGATAAAATTCTCCTATGTCCTAATGGTATCTTGAGTAACCACCCGTCTCCTATAATATCCTTACCGCTCACTCCTGTATCCTGTGAACTAATTTTAAATGAGGAAAAGATAATGAAGGAACGGAAGCATGCTTTTCCCCTTGTAAAATTAGGGCACAGTTAGGGTCCCTTATTATACCTATACCATACAGTACAGGAGCCCCAAACCCTATTCTAATTATTAAGGTCCCTACATTAACTCTGAAGTCTCAAGCCCAGAACCGAGCCTTCGGATCCTCGCCCTTCTCGAAGGCTGCTTTGTTGTTCCAGTAGCACAGGTCTCGGAGAGATCGTTTCATTTCGAGACAAAGGGCTCTAGGGCGTTTAGGGCTTAAGGGGTTTTAGGTGTTTTTGCCTCACACCTAGCTAGGACAAGCCCTCATGGCAGGGTTTTAGGGTTTAGGGTTTCAGGCTTGATGGTTTGCATGAAGTGCTGGGTTTAGGTTTTAGGGTTTTGATGATTAGAATAATGGTTTCAGGGTAACTATGTAAAAAGTATATATATATATATATATATATATGGGAGGGAAGGGCGTATGATCAATGTAGAAAGCTGATTAACGAACTTTTTGCCTTTTTGAAGGATTCTGACCGGGATCCCAAAATATGGGCTCGGGCCTTTATTAAAGAAATTTGCTTGTTAATCAGGAGTCTACATCTTTGACTGTGGTCTTGTCCAGGGTTCGCTGGAGAGGTTGGGGGGGAAGGTTGGGGTTGGGGGGGAGCCGGGGTTTAGGGTTTAGGGGGAGGGGGCCATGAGTGGATAATGGAGCTGCGATGGAAATTAGAAGACTGGGTCTAATAATTTGGGCGGCTCCGTCAACGAAAGCCCAAAACCCCAGACTCCTAAACGCAGAGATGAGCATGCTGGATCGATTTCTTCCCCCTTCCGAGCGCTTGCCAGCTCAGTTTTCGATGCCGTGGATGACCTGCCGCGACTCGCGGATCCAGCCAAGTTTAGAGGGTCCTAAGTACCTATCTGGGGGATACTTGCCCAAACCGTATGACTAATCATACTCTTTTTTCAGCAGGCTTGTACGCACTACTAAGCTCCATAACCCTAATCATACTAAAAGAAGTAATAATAATGATAAAATAATAGCAATTCCTGTCATGGACACCCTGCATGCTACTATATAGGTACTTAGGACCCTTTGGGTTTTGGCGGGTTGGAAGCTACGGCCCTTGAAACCCCAAGCAGGCTGGGTGCTGAAGGACTCTGGCGACCTTCATGGCCGCAGCTCAAAGCTGGCCACTTGCACGCCCCTTGGGGTTTAGGGTTTAGGCTTAGGGTTTAAGGTACCCGAAGGCCCTTATTGCTGTTATGGGCTTTCCAGGGGAAGGTTTGGGCTTTGGGGGCTAAGGTTTGGGCTTTCACTATTCGGGTCCATGAGCCTGAGGGTAGGGTTTAGTCCCAGTTTAGGGCAAACCCTTCAAAACCTCCACTGCTTACCCCTTCTGTTGCGCTCATCTGAACAGTGAGTCAGGGGGTGTGCACCGAGAAGCAATCCAAAACCCCAAACCCTAAACAACCGCTGCGACCTCCCATATTTCGCAGTTCTTGCCTTCAAGGCTTTGCTGATCATGACATCACGCATATACTCCTTGCAGAGATGTCGGCCTAAACCCTACCTTAACCTACCAAAACCGCCTTTTGTTGTAGGGTCCCTCTAAATGTATAGTAGGGTGTATAATGGCAACCTAAAAAATAGTAGGTTGTGGTAGTTTGAGCCAGACCCCCAAGCCCTCTTAGGGATTGTGGGTTTAGGATTTTGGGGGTTGAGAGGATGTCCCTTCGATTCTGGCAGACCCGCAGATCCCGAATCTGCCAGGTCTCGGGTTTAAGGCTTATAGGGTCGAAAGGGCTCATGGTTTAGGGTCCCAAGGGTTCAGGGTTTAGGGATTGTGGTTTCGGGTCCAAAGGGTTTAGGGTTTATAAGGTTTCGGGCCTTAGGGTTCAGGCTTATTTCAAAGAGCCCCAACCCCTACACCCCACACTCCTAAGTCTCTTCACCATAACCCCCGCAAAACCCAAACCCGAAATTATTATTCAAAAGGCCCCCACTGCGCTCCCCACACTCTGCACCCCTGGTCCCCCAAAGCCCCAAGCGCCCGCTGGAACTCCCCACACCGCAACAACACATCGAATGTATTCTCCAAACCCCGAAGATCTTAAACCCTACACACTATACCCGACACCATAAACCCTTAACCCCACAACGACAACCTCAAACTCCACACACTCAGCTCTACACCCTAAACCCTAAACCTCAAGCCATCAAAACCCTACGCCCTAAACCCCAAACCCCACCACCTCGCTCCTTGGGGTCGATTGAGATCTTCCAGGACTTGCAGATCGGTCCCAGCTCGGCGACCTGGAGGACGCGCACAGAGAGCCCCAATAAACATCTCAATTCATAAATCTACCTCAAATGATCATATGAAGCCCCTTGTAGTTCAACTTATGCTCCTTAATTTAAATTAAAGGGTATTGGGCTCTCTGGGTTAGGGTTCATGTGGGTTCCTTTAAAGGTTCGTTTGAAGAATCTACAAGGGTACTATTGAGCACCGGGTTTTGGGAGGTTGTAAAGGACCCATAGGAAGCTTGCCTTATAGGGTGTACAGGGTTTGGCAGGTTTGTAGTCACGGGATCATAGACTTTTTACGCTCCAAGGGTCTTTGTTCGGTCTGCTTCAATAGGCGTCTAAAATGTTGCTGTTACGGGCTAGTTGTTATCTTTTGTGAAGGGCTGTTGCTATGGCTTTGGCCGAACAGAAGCAAGTCTGTGCTGCGCATTTCCAGCACCCAGAAGACGCTGGCAGATCAACACTGAATGTTGCACGCCGGAACCGAACCACGCCGAACAGGCCACACATTGTACAGTGCAAAACCTAAACCCTAAACCCTAAACCCCTAAACCCTAAACCCCTATACCCCTGAACCCTAAACCCCTAAACCCTAAACTCTAAGATGTCACCCTAAGTATAAACTGGATTCTGGCACAAGCGTCGGTCATAGCTTTCAGCTGCTCGACCGTTGGCTTCCAGCCTGGTAGGTGGCTGGTGCAAGACCGCCGTTCGGGTAGGGTTTAGGGTTTAGGGTTTGAGTAGGTCTGACACCCCCGCTGACTCAATATGAAAGGCCAGATGAAAAGACCATGAATGCCACATAAAATTCGATATCGAAAAATAAATCAGGACGACAATAAACAGACCATCCAACATGTGTAGACATATATATATATATATCTCTATATACAGATGTGTGTGTGTGTGTATGTATATATGCATGTGCATATGCATATGTATATGTATGTGATTCTACATATATATATATAGATATATACACATCTTCTATCCGTCTCTGCGTGCTCCAGACTGCAAGGGGTTACCTGCCATGGGGGCTAGGCTAGGCATTTCGACTGCGACTCGACCCTAAGCCCATGCCAGCACCAAGTCGTATACCCTAGAAGCCGCCTGTAGACCATAGAAAGCTGCAGTTTGGAAGCTGGGGTACCGAAGCCTCGCCGGAATAGTGAACACGCAGAGAAGGGAGTGGATCAACATTGCAGGTTGGATAGGGAGGGTAATGTAGGGGCCTATGCTATAATTATAGTAAGGAAACCCCAAAACAGTATAGGTAATTATTTAGGCCCTCATATGGGGATTTCCGAAAATAGGGACCCTAATATAGTACCCTAAATAGTAGGACCCTTATTCTAAGGACCCCCAAAATAAGGCACCCCTTGTTTTCAGAAAACCCTAAACCCTAAACTCCCATATTACTAATAGCAGAAGGATCTTCGGAGCAGCCGAGAGGCTGTTGACCACGTCTTTCCTCGGAAGCATCGGGGGCAAACTCCCGAATCTGAAAGCCCCAACCCCAAGTCCCCAACCCTTACTGGGAGTAGGGTTTAGGGTTTGGGG
>CAJNDV010031949.1:8943-32900 GCA_905221635.1 Symbiodinium sp. CCMP2456 | reverse complement strand
TAGGGTTTAAGGCTTGGGTTTAGGGTTTTTTTGCCTCCTACTTAGCAAGGACAAGCCCGCATTGCAGGGTACATTGACGTCTCAGAGTTTGCATATCAAGCCAAATTCAGCCTGATAAATTAAGCAGAAGGGCTTTTACAGACCTTCTACAACAGTACTTTCCTGACCATATTGGTCTGAGCAGTGTGGTCAACAACACTGAAAAGGGTCAAGGACATCGTTATCGAAATCTCACAAGTCCCGCGTCTCTCAGAAGTCGTGCCCAAGTACATAATATGTTTGCAGGGTCTTCCAGCGCAGTGTACTTCAGGTACGACTTAGTGTCACGTTCATTATTTTGCAGCACCAGCATGCAATGACATCCCAACAAAGGCATAGTCTCAAGTGCCAGAAAGGAAGGCAAGCCCCAAAAACTGAGCTTTCCCAGGGTTCCAGAAACCAGCTTGTCAGAGTGACACGTTGCCGCTGCAGTCGTCCCCAGCATGGTAGTCCCAATACGCCAAGGACCAGGAAGCTCTCCCAAAAACAGGCTTCCCAAGCATTCAGAACTCAGGTGGAAAAGAGCTGTCGACCCAGAGTAATCCCAGAAGACTTCTCAAGAAAAACTCCTTCCAGCTTGGTTGTGATACAAAAGTCCAGAACAGGACGAAGCGCCAAAACAGGATCCACCTTGTCCGCGAGCATTCATGGACCATGCAGTAAAACCAGCCAGATTCCAAGTCAACCAGTCATCTCCACTGTGCCGTCTGTTTGCTTGCATGACACCGTTCCCCAGAGTCAAATTCCAAATTATGAATTGGCACTTGCAAGCCCGAAGGCGAATTCCAAATTCCGAACTTCATGAAGGCATCTCATTCTATAGCCAAGCAGTGCGATGCATCCCTCAACTGTTCCCGGCAGCATGTCAAAACATCCTTGTGGTTCAGCATGAAGGTCCGACGCACATTAGCATGACTGTAGTCTGTGTTTCCATGCCGCCAAATCCAGGCCAGAAAAGACGTCCGAGCAGGGTCAGAGAACTCCGAGCCATGGCAGTGCTGTTCTCCGAAACAAACTACGAACCTCGAAGCAGACCGAAGAAAGAACCCCGTGGTCCATGGCAAAAGTGGTTCATAGGGCCCTGAAACTTAGGCAGCAGCAGCAGCGGGCAGTTGAGTTTCGGTGACGACGAGTGGAGTAATGGGGGCATGTGTCCCGGGGCGGTGGTCGTGGGCGGCCGGCATTTTTCTGTTTTTTTTGTGGGTTTTTGGGCACGAGGTGATACGACCACGCTCGGGACAAGGCTGATTTACTCGGGTGTTAACTCTCTCTGGGGGTTCATGTTGTCTGGTCAACAGAGTAGTGCAAGGCCCAACAAATGCAGAATAATTACAAATTACTAATTAAAACGAATTCGCTCGTTGATGATCCTGATGAAGGCTGGCATGATTGTGAGAAAGCGGAGGTGCGCGAAAGTGTGAACNNCTGATGAAAGCAGGAATGGTGATGTCGAGCAGTACGAAGTGAACCTGATGAAAGCAGGAATGGTGATGGCGGCATGCAGTGCTGTAGGCTAATTGAGTTGGACCTTACACGGTCTGGGAGGGGTCATCCTCATCATCATCGGGTATTTCTACTGGCGAGTTAGCCTGTCGAAAGACATCATGCAATGTAGTCTGGACAGTGGGGCTTACAGGCAAAGGGACACCTATCTGAATGAGGGCTTGCTTGACATGTACGGACGTAGGGGCATGTAGAATCGTAAAAGCGATCAGTACAACACGAGTCGAGCCAGTCCACGGCATAGTAGCGTGTAATGTATTCCTAGCATCAAACAGTGTAGGTGTGTTCTTAATGTCATGGACATGTCCAGATAGCAAGACCCCATTATGAGAGAATTTGGTATGTCCTTGGGGGTGAGCCGTCCAAAGCTGTCCCCCTTCATATTCGGAAAGCCCACAAACGTAGCTCTGTCCGGGTCCATTACGTGTATCCCTATGCGGTTTGGTTTCCATGTTAGCCCGCAATGAAAAAGTGCTGTATTCGAAGGTTGGATGTGATTGTTTGATGAAGGCAACGATGGCTTGCGCAATGTGGGGCACTTGTGTGGTGGCTGTGGTGACATCATCATGTTTGCGAGGATTGGCTCCAAAGATGACATACTTACCTTGAGGATTTTTGGGATCAGCGTATTTGAGGCTGGAGGGCATGGCTTCCCACAGTTCATACAGATCCGAGCTAGTTATAGGGGAACCTCTGCCAGACTTACACAGGAATGTGTACGCAAGGGTCTCACAAGGTACATATTTAGGCTCAACCTGCAATGCTTGTGACAGAGTTTGAAGGCTGTTGGGGTCTAACCCTAAGTCATCAATCTCAGCTTCATTCGAAGGGTCACTGGCTGGGCTTACAGTCAAAGTATCTCTCTCCGAAAAAGATTGTTGTCTGCAGGGGCTAGTATCATGATCATGTTGTGACGGCTTCGGGGACACTGTAGGCTTGGGCTCATGATCTGAGGCTGGGGAAACATTTCGTGGCTCAAGGTGAGCGAGTCTAGGGGATGGATTGAGCGACGCCTCGTTACTAGTCACGTGCTGTTGTTCTCGGGGAGGATGGAGTTCTTGTTGAACGCAATGGTGGAACGGTTCAGGTGGGGCGCTAATCTCCCACCAATGTCTCTTCATGACCCCGGCTACAAGTGGCTTGATCCAGTGTAGGGGCTGCTGCAACAGTTAGGTGCTTCGGAGCTGCGAGTACCGCGCTAACGAGCTTCGGCTTCAGCTGCGCATGCCCTCTTTTTGCACGAGCGCACAATTCTTGTTCACCAGGGGACTATTGTTGAATTAAGCTTGTCCTAGCCGTATCTCGGACAACAGCTTCCACAGATTCCTGAATTAAAGTTCAATTAGGAATGCAGATTATCAATTACAAATTTGAGCGAATTATCAACCTTTGCAGAGCAAATGAAATTATGAATTATGAATTATGAATTAAGGATGCAGAATTCAATTTACAAGGGATGCACCATGAATGTACAAATTAAATGCAAACAAATTAAATGCAAATGGAAAACGCAAGGTGCAATTTACAATGAATTAAGACTGCAAAAATTTCAGCATGCATGCAAATGAATTAATCCCTCTGGCTGCAACTATGATACAGTTGTTCCTGCTTTCCAACTGGGACCCTTACCAGTCCTGATGTTGAAAAACTGGTTTGGCGTGTCTGGGTTCTCAGCTGATGTTCAAACTAAGGAGATGTAAACATGGTGGTACAGAACAATAATGGACGACACAATGCCGAGAACATAGAGGCTCTTAGCACCCTGGTCAGAAGGACCCCCCCCTAGTCAACAGAATCTGCAGCAGATCGCGAGTACTCATTTGATGAAGGGGGTCCCTGACCATATAGATGTCTCCCCTATCCCGCATCATAGGTGCCTGAAGATGCTCAGATATGCGGATCGGCTGAGGATCCACTGTGGTCGGCGGGGTAGTCGAGGAGGAGGCGCTCGGAGCTTGCTGCGGTTGTGGCTGTTCTGAGGGTGGGATCCTTTTGGGGAGCTTCGGCGTTCTGTCCATGATGGTCTGCACATGCTCCATCAAGATCTGCAGAGCCTCCCTGATCTGCTGGGAGACATCCGCATGGTCGTTCCCTTGGTCAGTCAGACCTGTGCATAGGCTCTCCACCCGGACAACTCGGTCTTCACAGTTCGCTGCACTTTCCATGGTCGCCTTTACCATGCCCAACTCGATCTCATTGTGCTGGTGGTTTCTGCTCAAATAGTCCAGGATGTCCTTGATGGAGTCCTGGAGGTGTTTGGACTGCGGGACCAGCACGTTGAGTCCTCTAAAGTTGGCGTTCGTTTGGCCATGGAAGGTTTTAAGGTCCGTGTGCATGGCGTCTAAGCGCTGCTTGAGCTCCGCGCGAACCACGTGAAGGTCCGTATCATGCTTCTTCGTCAGGTTCTTGACGTCCTCCAAAGTAGCGATCATGGTAGCTAGGCGTTCATGAGTCGCTTTGTGGTCGGACTGCAAAAGTTGAAGGCTTTCACGCCCTTGCTTGAGCAACCCGTCAAGCAATGTCTCGTGCAGAGAAAATTGCTTCTGTGTTTCCAACCCTGTGGCTGCGCAGGTCTTGGCGAGGGCCGGGATACCGGCTGTCAGCCCCTGTATGTCCTTCACCAGGGTCTTCAGGTCCATCGCCGAGGCCTGGACTTGATCAACCTTGTCCGTCATGTTCCGAAAGTCCGACTGGAGCACTTGTAGGTGGCTCAAGTCCGAGCCTTGGACTTCCTTCTGCACTTCAGAAATGGCCATCTTGAGGACTTTGGTCTCATGGCCCAAGTCCAAGAGCTTGGCATCTACACACAGCAGGGTCTGGTTAAGGTCGTCTGAAACCTGAGCAGGCTCTAGTGGAGGTCTGTCCTTTGCCTCAGTGAGGCCTCGGTTCATCATGTCAACCTGAGTGGTGACTTCGTCAAAGCTTTGCTGCAGCGTTTGCACTCCTCTGGCAAGCATGGCAACTTGTGTAGACTGTCTCCACACAATACGCAAAACTGTGAGCATGAGGACGGAAAACACTGCAAAAGCCAAGGCGAGCATTGGCTTCCAGTCACCCTTGAGCATCCACATCCCCAGGTCGATCGCGTTCCCCAGGACTTCTGTGGGCAGCTCTTGGTTCCCGGCGAAAACTGTCTCTGCGAAGTCAGCCATGGCTGAGGGCTGAGCTGCAAAATCACAAGCTCGGGCCTAATGTTCTGGGGCATTTAGTTGGCAGTCCTGCCCCCCCCCCCCTCCTCTTAAGAAATTACAAAGCCCAAATCAAAAGGTCTATAACCAATCATGAAAATTGGGTAGGCATTGGTGAGGTAGGGTAAGGAACACATGGGAAAAGTCAGCTTTACGGTAAACAGTCCTAGTGTGGGCGAGGTGTAGGGCATCTTTAGCGCATCTGTCAGTTAGCGTGTTCAGGGGGTGTCCTGAGTGGCCTTTAACATGTTGTTTGACAACTCGATGTTCGACTTGTCTCCACAGATTAAGGAGTTGATGAATGTCATGGGGGTGACAGCTGAAGTTACATTGTTCATCGAGTACTTGGAGTACAAAGGACGAGTCAGTCATAAATACAACGGGCATATCTCCAAGAAAAGGAAGTGCAGCACGAATCATGGTTAAGGCCTGTACTGAGGCTCTAAGTTCGGCCTTGGTAGAAGTGCACTCACCTTCTATCTTTTTTTGAGCAATGACGGCATGCTCTATAGGGGCGTAGGGTCCGAGGAAACAGACCGCCAGGGCCCCAAGCTTATTCTTGTGACTTCCATCCGAAACAACCTGAACACATGCTTCATTGTCATGAGCGGTAAAGGTGTACGAAGAGGAATAAGCTTCTTCTACGGGCACGTGGCGGAAAGGTAGTAGTGTAAATTTCTCGCCAATTTGAAGAAGGCTTCTACCATGTAAATCAACCCGTTCAAGATCAGGGTAATACTTAAGGGGCTGGAGATTGTGATGGTTCAGCCAAGCATTAACAAATTGTCTCCAACTATCCCTATTTGTGGCAGCATCCTCCCAATAAGGCGGAGTTCCCAAACCTCTGAGATCTTCCCAGTGTAATTGTATGAGTCGATAGTTGTTAGGCCAGTATCCTAGTCGACGCCTGCATTTTTTCCAATTGTCATTTTGATGCAACCAGCGAGTATCTCGGATACGAAGAACAACGGAGATAGGAGCGAAACGGAACAGCCGAATTCGGGCGGCATGGCCCCAGTATGACATGAAGTGGAGAGCATGCAGACCGGACCATGACTGATGACTGAGGAGCTGGGCGCACATACGACTGGCTCTCCTGCGAGTAATCCAGTTAGTGGACGACGTAACAAACGGGTCCATAGAAAGGCCTGCAAGGGAGGTTAGTAGGGTATTATGCATAACGGTTAAGGAACGTTGAACTGACTGCACTGGCCGTATACACGGGCTAATCCATCTCCACTTTGACGTAATATAAGTGTTCAACAAATGATCTGGGAATTAAGGTCGAAACCCATCAGCACCCCAAGAAATTTAAAGGCACGAACAGGCTGGAGCGAGACCTGACGAACTGAAAGAGGATGGGACGGGAGATCTGGGGAAACAATAAACTTGCACTTTTCGAGAGCAAGAGATAGCCCGATAGAAGACAAAATGTCAATAACCCCTTCAAGAAGTCTACGAGCTTGACTATAAGATGTGGCAAGCAGAATAATGTCATCCGCATATAAAAGATTGAATAACTTATGGACACCACCAGAGTCAGAAGTAGATTGTATCCATGTGTTCTCAGAAACAGTCCATCGTGTATGGAGGAATCCGAGGAAATGGTCGAGGGTACGACCAAAAATTTCTGCGCTGTAACTGGACCCTTGAAGGAGTCCTCTAAATAGTTGTTGCGTCCAAGACTCGCCCGACATGCCAACAATAACACGAGAAAGGACAATAATTTTGAGAAGAAGTAGAGACTCGAGGTGACCTCCAGCTAAAGCCAGAAAGCTGGCAATAGAGTCATGGGATAGGTGGTCGAATGCAGAACTAAATTAGAGGTTTAGGGTTTAGGGTTTAGGGTTTATTATGGTGTACTATCCTATATAAAGTTTTGGTTTAGCGTTTTGGAGCCCCGAAGTTTACTCTAGAAGCGTGGGCAATCAGATAAGGGTTTGTGCCGGTTCTGCATACTATGACTATGTTGGGAAACCCAAAAGAATATCTTGAACTCCCCAAATCTACCTTTTTGTAGGGTCCTGAAAACTCGTTTTCAGGGTTTGCGATAAGAACCCACAAGAATCTAGACTTTGGTAGTTTGACATACCCTTTCTAATTATTAAAGCCCCCATCTTAGAGAAGCCCTGAAGCGGAACTCCCAGCACGGACTTCAGATGCTTCTCGGGTTTCACATGCTTTGGAGGAGGGTTTCGGTCTGTTTCAGAAGATCAGGATACCAAATAGAATCTTGATTTTCAGGATCTGCATCGTTAGGGTCCCCATTTTCTGTGTAGTTCACATGTAATCACCTAAGCCACCATGCGAAAACGCTGAACATCCCTCAACAAGTGCACCGGTAGTAACCCCCCCGCACCGAAGAATCCTCAACCCGAAAAGCTACATCTATTCAGCCACGAAGTAGTTCTTGTCCTTGAGCCCTGTAAACCCCAACATCCCCAAACCCCCCGAGCCTGAAAAGCCTACACCAAAACCCATGAACCCCTAAAGATGAAGCACATGAGTGTGGCGTTCGCGGCGCTGGCAGCTTGGGCGGCTTTCTTGGCCTTCGAAGGCGCAGTGTGCTGTGATACTGTTGATGATATAGGTCCTGCATTAGCTTAAGGACCCTAAACTATGGGAATTGTGGCATATTCCTTATTCTGGGTAATGCAGGATTTATATCATCAACTGTATTGTTACTACTGTTGGGGTTTAGGGTTGAGGGGCTGCAATATTGTTATTGTTATCATTCCGCTGGTGGCTCCGGAATGGCCCAGCCGGGCGGACTGGGGGCATGGGGTTGGGTTTAGGGTTTAGGGTTTAGGGCTTAGGGCTTAGGGCTTAGGGCTTAGGGTTTAGGGTTTAGGGTAATCTTCGGTCCACGTGTTGGCAATATTGAGGACTTTGACATCCACGACCACGTTTCTAGGAGCATGGTCGAAGTTCGACAGCCCAGACTCGGGACTTTTTGGAGTCCTGAAACACCGCCACGCCACTCCTGACACAAGATTCCCTAACCCCCCAGGTACCTACTATATAGGGTACTAGAGCCTAGGGGCCCTATATAGTAGGTACCTGTGGGGGTTAGGGATTGCTGAATTGTCCAGTGGGTTGACACGAACTCCTGCATCGTAGACCTTCACGCCCAAAATCCACTGCTTCCCCCGCGGAAGCCTGCTCGTCCCAGTCGTCCCAACCGCGGTTGCGCTTCTTCCTCGGAAACAAGCTAAGAAGTTGAGCCGGCATAGTCGACGATTTGGCCTTCGGGCGTAGGGTTCAGGGTTCCAGGGTGTCGGAGCTTGGCTTCCTGATGCATGTTGTCGCTTGTCTCTGCGAGGCGCGTCTGAACCCAGCAGCCCTCAACTCTAAATCTACGCCCGACATTCTTCCCCCCGACATTGCCGAAGGTAGCAGGGAGGCCTTTGTTGCATCAGTGTGGTCTCACAACCATACAACAACGACTCTCGACCATAAGGTGAGAATGAAGATGGTTGTCGTGGCGGCGGAGCACGATCACGTCGGTTTCGTTTGTTGACAATGCTTCGTTGTAACATCAGAGTTGGCGACTCTCAGCACTGCAGCTCAAGCAAGTTCGGCGACATCCTTTCGATGATGCTGAAGACCAGCTGAGCCTTGCCCCTCCCACACACATACTCTCCTGCGAAGCTTCTGACAAAAGATAAAGCCAGGGAAACTTGATTCTGCCTCTGTCTGTTGGAAGCCCCATTTGGATTGTCAACACAGACATGATAGACTAGGGCCATCGAGCTGCCGCTTCTCCACCTTCAGGGACTTTCTATGGACACACTGGCTTGACTTGAGGTCGGAGCATGTGGCAGCAGAGACTGAAAGGCTTCAGCACTCACAACTGGGACAAGCCTGGCGAGGTTACTGCCACGACAAAGCACATTGGCTATGGCACTTTGACACCTGCAAGGTTTAGGCCCTTGACAACGGGCTTGGTAACGGTTGGCTTCAGCCTCGAAGTTCCCAAACAAGAGCAACAAACATCCAGAACTCCCTGTGTCAAGCACATAATGGCAAGCCCAGCCAGGCGCCTTGCACCATGGCTTGAAATCTGTCCCTAGTCCGCCTGGGCCTCTGCAGGAGGAGCCGGCTGGAGCGTCTCGGTCTGCACCACCTGCAGCCAAAGCTTCGCCGCTCGGGAGCAGAGGATGTCCCGCGATAGACTGTGAGTTCGTGAAGGCTGGTGGTATGCCAAGATAATATCGGAACCTGATTAAGAAACCCTGGGTCTGTAGTAGGGTTCTTTCCATGAGCCCTCGTATTTCGGGCGTTGTTGGGCCAGGGTTTCTTAATCAGGTTCCCACATTAACAGACGTTACGCGAAGACACGGCGTAGTGCCGCTCCGTCATCGCTCAGCAGCAAAATCCGGAAGAAAGGGGTCCCAAGTCAACGCTGACAGTTTGGTCTGTAGTGAAAAACTCATGAATCCAAGCCGCAACATGCCCAAAGGTTGCAGGACCATGAACACTCATTCTGCACGACCTCTTCTTAAATCTGACCTTGAAATGCAGATCTTCGACAGCTCTTATTGCCGTCGCGAAAGATATTTCGAAGGGCACGGTTGACACTACAGACCCTAGACCCTTTTTGCTGAGTGTGCGTGGGGCTTTTTGGGAATTCGGTGGGTGTAAGTACAGACTATAATGAGGAGCCGGAAAAGAACAAGTTTTGGGCTTCAGTTGGAGCCTAGAACCCCCAACTATTGCAACAATAACCCCTTCTTCATTCCGACATGCCAGACCGGCGCAACCTTCTGAGATAATCGCTACCCTTCAATCGTAATCCCTCAACCCCAACCCTCAATATCGGGTTCAGGTGTAGGGCTTCCAAAACCCTAAACCCCCTCACCCTTATCTTGCAAGACCTGCGCCACTTTACGAAGGGTGCCTCCTCAGTGCCGGGACGCGGCTTGCCGCAGTTGTTGCACTTCAGGCCTCGAAACTGAGCTCTACGCCCTTACAAGTGGAGTCCTCCAGATATGGCTTTTCGGTTCTTGAAACTGAACTTTAGGGCACCCTAAACCCTAAACCCTAAACCCTAAACCCTAAAACTTTAGGGTTACAGGGTTAATTAGCGGCTATCGGGATTCATCTTTCAGGGTGCTATAAGCAGAACGACTGCCAACACCCAGCGACTACTGAGAGGTTCGCCCTACTTTTGTGGATTGCCAGGTGGCGGTTCATCCGAAACACGGGAAGGGTGCAGCTTCGGGCGATGGCTTCACAGTCCGCTTTGGCTGCAGTGGTGAGCGGTTGCATGGACGTCGCCGATGCTGAAACGCAGCATGCAGCGACCATTCCGCTGTTTCGAGACAGAAAGACCCAGACCATGGATCTCAACATCCCGGAGACACAAATGTCCGATTGCTCAGTGCAACCGCTGATGCGTCCCATTTGGTGTCAAGCTGGGCATGGAGTGTCCAACCCAGGAGGCCGGGGCTTTGCGAATGTTTTTCTTGTGGGGCCTCAGTAGTCTTGGTGTAGGGATTCTAGAGGGATATTAGTATGCTAGTGAATTCTTCCGACAGTATGAAAATCATGGTAGTTTTCTCCCAGGATCGTGCAGCAGATTCTCGCTAGGCCCTCCAACGTGCAAGGGTGTTGGTAGATATTTATGCCGAACCGAGTCTGGGTAAACTCCTCTGCCTTTGAACTGCTGAACTGAGGTGTCTCGGTTTTGAAAAAACCCTATACCCGAAACCCTAAACCTTAAACCCTCAACCCTAAACCCTAAACCCCCGTGGATTAAGGTTTAGTTCGGCCTATGCTGTTCAGACCAGGCCGGGAGTTGCATTCCGAGGGCATAGCCGACGCATGCGTGTAAGCACCGGTTGCAACGTCTTGAAAAAGGCATTTCGTATCCTGATGTATCGTTTAGGGTTTAGGGTTTAGGGTTTAGGGTATCCTGTAAATCCTAAACCCGGCTTTCCGAACTCCATCAACATTCAGCTGCTTTTGAAAAAGATGCTGAAAGTAGTCTCTTCCATACCAGTGCGAAACCAAGCAGCGCTTCTCGCCGTTGGGCTCGCCACAAGCCTTGAGCTGAGCTGCTGTGAATGGGAAAGTAGACCCGGATTTTAGGCTTGGTGATTGGTGGTTTAGGGTTTAGGGTTTGATTGGTGGTACCTTGGAGGGTAGGACTCCGGGTGCGGGTGGAGAGCCCTTGAAGCGATGGAGGGCTTTGGGCCAGCAGGTACCTTATCAATGTCTATCTGGCGGGACGCGGGTCCTATACCGTGAAAAGGGTTTAGGGTTGAGGGCCATGCGCATGGTTCGAAGCAGCCAGAGGTTTTTGGGCAGGATTTCGACATGCTACCGACACTCTCACGCTGCTGTCCGTTGCTACTGCGACTCCTTACTGTAATTATAGTATATTGGGCCCCAAAACCCATTCTACTGATTCAGGCCCCTATATCATTCCTTCTCATCCTCCACCATGTGGCTAAAGTCATAGACCAACCCCCCAAGCGCGGTCGCAGGCACTGGACAGTCCCATGGCCCGGTGGGTAGCGGCCGCGCAGGGGCGACGGCCTGAAAGTCTAGGGTTTCCCAGAGACCCCAATGCCCCTTAACTAAGGAATATACCTTAAAGTCTATAAGGGGCCTTTCATATTATGACTTAAGGTATAATCCTTAATTAAGGGGTATTGGGTTCTCCGCGTTTAGGGTTTTATAGGAGGCTTGTGGTGTCTGTGCGCGTCATCCTTGCGCGGGAGCCATGCATTTCCTCGCAATGATCAGACCCTAACCCTCCAGGTACCTACTACAGTTTAGGGTTTAGGGTTTAGGGTATAGGGGCTTTAGTACCCTATATAGTAGGTACCGGGGAGGTTAGGGAGACTTGCCTCGGGTTTTGGGGCTTTCTCGCGTGAGAGATCCGCGGTTGGGTGTGCGCGACGTCAGATTTTGGCAATTCTTCGGGTTTTTCGCCTCCGCTCCAGGGGTCCGAGGTTCAGGATATGGGTAGTTGTCAAAATTATGGTCCCTTTTGGGGTACCCTAAATATTAGGTGCCGTACTATAATAAGGACCCAAAAAGGGACCATAATTTTGACAACCACCCATATGATTTGGGAGTTTTGGGGGTTTTTGGTCAACCTTTTAGGTCGCACGGCTTAAGCTGGAAACATGCCCCCCCCACCTGATACAACCCTCAATGCTCCACCACCGCCCTGCCGCAAACGCTACTAACCCCCAAAACCCTAAATCCTACAAAGCCTATAAACCCTATGCACCCTATATGAACCCTACAACTATACTGAACTTAGACCCCTAGCAAAAATTACAATTTTAGCTGCTTCTTAGGGTTTATAATAACCAAAGATTACAAATTATTTCTAAGCCCCTAAGACAAAGCTTATGAAATGGCCGATTAATCCTAACAGCCCTTTCTAATCAAGGCCTAACCCCGTAACAGCCCAAAAAAAACAACCCAGCACCAGCCTTCTCCTCAGGCTCCTGGGAGGCAGTCAGCTCCTTGGCTTCCTTGGCTTCCTTGGCCTCCTGCTCCGCCTGTCGCGTTTAGGTTTTAGGGTTTAGAGGTTTAGAGGTTTTGGGCTTTGGGTTTACAGCTTAAGGGTTTAGAGGTTTAATGTAGGAGGGTTTAGGCCTGTCGCATTTAAGATATTTTGACTCTCACTCTCGCACAAGGCAGGCAAGGCTCCACACAGGCATTTAGGGTTTAGAGGTTTGGGGTTTTGGGCTTGGGGTTTTAGAGTTTATAGGTTGAGGGGTTTAGGGTGGGGCTTAGGCCTGTCGAGCTCCCAAGTGGAGCTGCGGGTTTCGACTGAAAGTAAGCTAGGAACCGGGTGAAGCAACCCGGGTCCGATGTAATCCCCAAAAACCTACTAGGGGTTGAGGGTTTTGGGGCCTAAGTTTAGGGTTTAGGGTTCAGGGGTCATACAAAGAACTAAAGAATTTCAACAGATCTTAATCAGTTCGTTTCCCACATTCTTGAGGGTTCAGGGTGCAGGGTTCAAGGTTCAACGCTCAAGATCTCAACTTTAAGGTGTTCTTGTCTCTTGCCCTGTTTGGACTATGCCTGCATTGCAAGGTCAGAGCAACAAAAATCAAAGTTGAGGTTTGGGGTTAACTGCTTTTGGGTTGGTGGGTACCCATAGGCCCTGAAGTAGTTCCTTTTTGGGGTTCATATATAGAATCCTATAAGGTACCCCAAAAGGAACTACTATGGGGTCTATGGGTAAGGCGTATCAATCAGGTTAGGTTTGGGGGTTGCAGTTTGTGGGTTTCGGCTGCACCTAGGTTTAGGGTTTAGGGTTTAGGGTTTACGGTTTAGGCTTTAGGGTCCAACGGTGAAACTCACACCCACGTTTCCTCCTCATGCGTCTGCGGGGCGGTCGCCACTTTTGCATTTAATCTGAACCTTCGCTTCTTAACGCCGAGCTCACAAAACAAGTCTGCATCACCACGGATCCAAGCCCAGTCCTGTCCGATCCCTAACCCCTAGCCTAAACCTTCCTATAAAATTTCGGAAAACACAACTGAGGGAATTTATGACACGAGCCCTATCAACAAAGTGCATCCCTGAACAACCCTAAACCCTCTGGCCCAGATACCTGTTGCCGTCGCCGCCGAATTGCAGCGCGGCGGCGTGCCAACCCCTCGTCCTCGCAAGTTGAGCACCCCAAGCCCTGGCATGCTAAAACCTATCTCGCCGATCTCTATCTCTCCATCTCTCTCTATTGCTGATGTATCTATCTATCTACTTATCTATCTATCTATCTATCTATCTATCTATCTACTATCTAGCTGTATATATATATATATATATCTCTGTATATATATATATAGAGCCTATGTATATTTTCTGTACACGTAACTAAATTCAAAAGTGTGCGAAGCCTAAGCCCTGTAATCCTTTTGTTTTAGCAGGCCTCGTTGTCCAGCAACCCGGCCTAGCCAAACCCACTCTCCCAAATGAAGACCGCTGCAAAGCAGCCATTCGTAGGTCAATAGAAGGACCCATCTGCAGTGTACAGCTGCCCTAAACCCTAAACCCCTAAACCGTCAGCTTCTGCATAATTGTTATCCATCTGTTTTCAGGGCGGGAGGCGATTCGGCCTCTCCGTACTCAGAGCCCAACATATCTCGCAAGATCAGACAATGCCGACATTTTTGCTTGAACTCTGGGGAATCATGGGCATGGGTCGAGACCTCTTTTATGCCTGTTCGGTGATAGGCAGTTGAACCATTGCACACCCTCAGCTTCGGTCCTAAGCCCCCGCTCTAAACCCGAAGCCCAAACCCCCAACGAAAGCTGCCGGAACTTTAGAGGCTGAAGTTTTGAACCAGGTCCTCGTCGGAGTCGCAGATGTCAATTGATTGCGGCATGGCTCGAAACGGTTAGGGTTTAGGGTTTAGGGTTTAGGGTTTAGGGTTTAGGGTTTAGGGTTTAGGGTTTAGGGCTTAGGGCTTAGGGGGTAGGGTACTAGCTTCACAATTCGGCCTAGGGACTATAGGGCATAGGGCTTAGGGTTACGGCTTGGGGTTTGGAGCTCCTGGTCTTCTGGGGCAACTCCCAGGATTGACGCTGAAGAGCATCAACCAGGCGCCTTGGGCCTCTAAATCGGGCTGGGCGGGTAATAATGGTCGTCTATACATATATATATATAGATATATATGTATATATAAAATGTTGGCTCCCACTTGGCTATATATATATATGTATGTATGTATGTATGTATGTATGTATGTATGTATGTATGTATACATATATAACAAGGAACCCGAAGCAACAATGCAGGTAACATCGGGTAACTACGCAGGCTCCTGTGGAGCTTTTCCAGAGCTTCCAAAGCTCATGGTCTGGCACGGTTAGAGCTTGCGGTTCAGAGCATCGCTCAGAGCTAGGGTTGGGGGTTCTTCGGGCGTGGGCTCTAGTGTGTGTGTGTGTGTGTGTGTATATATATATATACATAAATACGCATAATAATCGGCTCAGATATTGGCACTCCTGTAGATCCTTATGTTGAAGCCTGCAGCTTGCACATCCAGGTCAACATGCTGGGATAGAGAGCATAGAAGAGCACAGAGTGCCCCACTGGATGGGTTTGCACACTTCAGGGCTCTGGCTATGGCTACTGGTGCTTTTTCAAACCGAACCCTAAACAGCACTAGACCAGAATTTTGCTGGAGATTGTTGAGCTCAGTGTTATGGAGGGGAGACTGAGGAGGGAGTCGTTATTGCGTATAGGGTCAGGGTTTAGGGTTTCAGGGGGAGGCTCATGATGTTGACACTGGCACTTCGGCTGCTACATCACGCCCTCACAAGCCAGTTTTGCACCCATGTGTCTTTCTACAATGCCCTTGGGAGGGCCCAAGCTCGAATTCCTGATCGGGATCTGAAGCACGACAGCAGAAGCAAACGACGTCCAAGATCCTTCAAAATCCTCGAAGTTCAATGTGCAACCACTGTACCATGAATTCCCATGGACCCGGAACCCCAAGCCCCAATGCACGCAAAGAGCCCTTGACCCTACAGATCTTGCTGCTGAAACCCAAGCCTTAAACCCTGGCTGAACCGGGAACGCTTGACCGTAAGCGCTCATCCCTGAACCTGAAACCTTAAACCCGGAAAACCATAAACCCTAAAATCCCAGACCACGCCAAAAACACCCAAGGACCCGGCGACCAGCTCGCCAAACCCTAAGCTGCTCGGCACCTTGGAAGAGGCAGAGGTTCTTCAGGCTCGTAGGAAGGGTTCGGGTTTTCATTGGGTTTATTCTAGGGAGTCTACGGGGTTTCATGTACAGGGTGTTATCGGGGGTTCACAGAGTGTCGGCATAGGCTAGTGCCCTGTGGGGTTTGAAAGGTTTAGGGCGCTTCGGGGTCTCAGGGCGGGCGGCAAAACGACTAAGCCCTCAGCTTTTGCAAACCCAAGACTTGTAAACCTGCATACCCCCACAGACTCACCTCGTGGTTTCGGCATTAGCACGCAAACGGTCATACACACTTCTTCACTATCGGGCGATTCCCAACTGGCATTCGGAGTTTTCCTGCGTTTTCCGAGGATTGTTCCGTAACATTTCGGAGATCATGCTTCGCGGAGAAGACACAACTCCGAGATCCCCATACCTATACATGGTCGGTCCCCAACGTTCGGTTTAGGGTTTAGAGTTTAGGATTTAGGGTTTAGGGTTTAGGGTTGAACGGGAGAACTTGGCTTTATGAGGGTCCCCACACGCTCTGCGGTACTTCGGTGGCGGAACCCACACAACCAGACATCCCATCACACCTGTTCCTCCAGGCTCTATCCTCGCTTGAATGTCCGTTTCCCAAGTACTTCCGTGTTTGGGCAATGACACGGCCTGAAAGTTCCGGCAGATATCAAACCCGGCAAAAGCTCGAATGCCCTGATCCCCGACCCAAAACCCAACACCGCTTTGTGAATGGACGACCTGTCCCAATCGACACCTTGGGCCTCGGACACTTGCTGTACAGAACCCAACACTCCTTTTTCATATTGGCATGTGTTGCTTGCCTGGCGGTGCAAGCCTTTCGGACGTTCGAACAAGTCGCGCTCAAGGCTTGCTGGAACCAGGCACCGGGTTCTGCTAGGAGCAATATACATTCCAAAGCGGTGCAAGATTTCGTCCACGTGCAGTTTCACTCAATCTGAACCTTAAGACCCAAGATTTCCTCAGCAACACCGACCAGGAGACCCGAATAGCGCTCGGATGTTCTTAAAGCTATCAGCATCTGATCCAGAAGCCCTTTGCAATCCGTCATAGGCAGCGTTGGGGACGCCGTGGTTAATGTCACCAGCAAAGCCCTTAGTCGAGCATAAATCCGAAAACCAGAAGCTTGTACCCTGCCCGGTACGTCCGACTGAGGCTGGCTCTTGCTGCGCTCTTGCCCTTCGAAGCCTGTTTCGGTTGAAGTTTGATCCTACTCCGCAGGAACATAGCGCATTTTGTTTTAGATGCTGAAACCAAGCATGGATTGATCCGCAGTTCATGCAACACCCAATCAATCTAACAATGGCTCTCGCTGATGCACTATCAGCATAAAGACCTGCGCCGAATGTGGACATCCGCAAAAGGCCGTCCGGTCGATGCAACATTCGGTTCTGACCAAGAAGCTGCTTATCCTTATAAACCAAGAGGCCTGTGCAGGTCGGTAGGCATATGAGAACCTGCTGCGAGACGGTGGGCTTATCACAAGCTCTGTGCAGGATCGACGGCACAACACACAAATACTTAACATAACAAATCTTAGGCTGCAGGAGTGAAGACCACTCAGTCTCAAAAGTTAAATTTCTGGGGGCGAGATGAAGGGTCTTTCTGCAGCAACTACCATGGCTGGCTAGACAGGTCCCGGAAGGTGTTTGTGAGAGTTGAACAGATCGCCAATCATCTGAGCAACAAGCCTCTATGCCGCGCCATACTTAGCTGTGGACTTCCAAACCAAATCACTTGGAGTCTTTCCAACCCACAACATTCTTGGCTTCGTGGCTATATGAAAAGACGCCGAACTAAAAAAAACATGCAACTACCACCTTCCTCTAATACTGCTTCTTCCGAACATCTCGGGAATAGGTCAGGCATCTTCACAGTTCCAGGCGTATCAAGACCTATGACGCCGAAATCTTCCAAATCGGGATGTCGATCACGGGAGAACCGTTTCAGAAAACGGTCCGTGATCTACGCCTTCACAGGTTAAAGAGGATGCTCCAGTTCTGTCAACACGTCTGTAGTTGTCGGCCTGTCTGTCGAGTTTCCCTGTCCAATCCACATGCAATCCGTCAATCTGAAAATTTGCGATAATCGTCATGTCAGCGTTGAGCAAGTCCTCAGCCAGCAGAACTGCTCTTGCCAAGTCCAACTGGTGTCTCCCTAAAACCGTTGTCAAGTCACACCGGTGCGTCTTCATTTAGGCACGAGGTTTGCTTCTCGCCGAAGACGAAAAAAGAAAGAGCTGTACGACATGCACGTGCCCCTCACTGGAAGTTTGTACACGGCTTCAGCATGCAGGTTGCTTGCATGATCAAGTCTAACGAGCGTCTTGAAACGCATCTCATCTGTGTCATGATCTCGGCAACTGTGGAACATGAGGCCGGTGGCCGGAACAACTTTGCTGCGACGCGCCATCCTCGTGGTGAGGCTGAGGCAGTGGTAAAGATTTCGCTGCCAATGTATCTCGTACAACTCTTTCGGCACTCCCTCAACACACACACACATGCGCGCACTGCCAGAACGTCCCAAGACTTATCATGCTACATGTCAAGATATATCTTCACAAATAAAAGACTTGGCTGCTTTTGGCTAAAGACAATACCTCTAGCTATGAAAGGCTCGGCCGACGAACCATCATGACTGTACCTCCTAGCCCGGACGGAGGCAGAACGACACTTAGGTGAGGCCATCACTGCAGCAAAGCATTGTAGCACCGTTTTCGTTAGCAGCCCTGCAACCAAGTAGGCATGGTGCCGCGGGTTTGCGGGTGAAATTGGCCGGGCCGGCAGTCCTGCATTTCCCTAAGCCAAAGACCGATAGTTCAATAGTTCTGTACAGGACCTACGTGGGAATGGGGCGTGTGGGCTTTAAGGTTTTCACGGGTCACGTCCTCGGTCGTCCAAGGTTCTGGGCTTCAGGATGTACCTGAACCCTACCTTTTGGGGCTCTTCCGTGATTTCCTTGAAAATAACTCCTTAAAGTGGTAGGTTCTTCGCTTAGTAGTTGGTGTTTGGGTGTAGACTTAGGGCCCCTGGGCTGCGAAGAACTTATGGCTCCGGAGAACAAAGGTGGTCCAGCTTCCGGGTTTAGGGTTTAGGGTTAGAGTGTAGCCGCACTTCCCGATTTCTCGACCCTATACTCCGGGCTCCCGAGTTTCGCATCATGTGGGAGCTGGGTTTTCCCTATAGAATAATGTGCCCCCCCCAAACCCTATTCTAGTTCTTCAAGCCCCTGAAATAGCGGGAAGCCGTGGTTTCGGGACAAGGTTTTCAGGGGGCTTCTTCGGCTTTGGAGTTGGAGGCCACGGGGACATGAGTTGCAGCCCCGGGCATTCTGGGGTTTAGTGTTTGGGGTTTAGGGTTCAACCCTTTCCTTAAGTCGACCCCATTCCACCCTCCCAGACGATAACAATCGTAGACTGGGCTTATAGAGTTCAGGGTTAGGGACATCCCGAGCGTCGACTCAAGCCTGAATCGCTGACCGTGAAAACCCTCGCTAAATCCTGCGACCCTGAAGCACTGAAAAGCCCCATATCCTCAAGCCTCAAAGCCCCTCAAGATGTGGCCTTAAGATACCCTAAAGCTGTGGAACGCTCACTCCAAACTCTAAACTTTAAACCCAATTCTGCCTGAGGCATAATAGATATAGTATAATATTCCCCTCGCGCTAACCACAAAACCCAAAACAATCCCTCAAGAGCCCAAAACCTCAAGCCTAGACCTTAAACCCCAAACCCTAAAAGCCCTAAGCCCTAAACCCTAGTTTACTGAGAGGCTTGGCATGGCCTGCCATGTTCACTGCGCACACTCGCCTGGTTTTCTTATTTAGATTTATTTAGGGTGGCTTTGGCTCAAGGATGCATCAACATTTGAGAATTAAGGGTCTAACTGGGTGTGTGGGGGTTTGGGGCTTGAAGTGTAGCATACAGGAGCTTAGGCAAACAAAAAGTGAAGCTGTGGGATTCACGGTGCGGTGAGCAGATTCTACAAGACTCGACCTCCTGTCTGCATGGTGCAATTTAGGTGTATACTGACTGGAATCGAGTTCACTTAATTGGCCATTACGAGCACTGAACACTACCGGTTTGGCACAGGTTTCAGTCGAAGGCAGAGTTGCAGCTCACCCTGAGAGTCTGTACTGCAGGGTCCACCGCATCAAGACCATCTACCCTGAAAAGCGCCTTTGGATGGACAACAGAGTCGGGTGCTCGTCCAAATTTGGGTCTCTTTGGTTCCCGCAAACTATAGCCTTGAAGCCCAGTACCCTGGCCCAAAAAGTTTAAAGTTTACCTACTGGGCTCCTAAGATAGGGTGCCGTATTAACAAAGGGTTCCCCAGTTCCCGGCTGGCACCATGATTTTGCCAGTTACAGGTGCAGGGGTCGGAGAAACTTCCAATTTTACTTCTTCTTTCCCCCTAACTTTACCACGTGTACTATAATATACCACCAAGCACTATTCTGATTATTCGGCCCCGAAACTACTCTAGCTGCGAGGTGACAAGTTTGATGCAACATAAACAGTAGTTGTGCACTACCTGACACAGTCCATGCAGGAGGCAAACTCGACTCTCTATAAACCCTAAACCCTAAAGCCCTAAACCCCAAATTCTGAACCCTTTACGGCTTAGGATTGAAGACCGCAAGTTCAGGGAGTTTGGAGGGTATGAGGACACGGGCTTAGGATTCGGAGGGGTATGAAATAAGGTTTCTCAACTGACAGCGTGCGGACATGGATACGAATGATATCAGGTTTAAAGTTGATGGTCTGAGGTTTTGGGTGTCCAAGAGCCCCCACATGCCTATACCTTCAGGAAACCCCTTTGCAGCGAGAGGGCCCCTTCGGGGAGGACGGCGAAGAAGCGCTCCTGTCAGATTTTCCCAAGCTACACTGATGAGGCACGAAACCTTTATATAAGGTGGATTGCCGATCCTGCTTGGGAGTCATTCGGGCTCGTAGTCTCAAGTACGGGTCCGCACGGCTGGAGGTCTTGTATTGATTGGGAGTTCGCAATTTCAGGTTTTGAGGCCTTTGTTTTTGCAGGGAAGCCTGGCTACTGTCTTCAGGTCGGGATGGGGATCTCGGAGTATCGGATTTGGCCACAAGGTGCTGGTCTTATCGAAATACCGGAGGGCCAACATCCTGGAGAGCTCTCTTTAATGCCTGTTGCTGCTACTGGTTTAACGTTTCTGCCTCTGTAACTATTTTCGGTCACACTATGAACATGAGTCCTGGGGAATGCCGATGAGCCGACGACGGGAAACCAAGAAGCTGTAAAAGGACCCAAAAAAGTATGCATGCAAAATGCACGGGTTTAGGGTTTAGGGTGCAACTGGATGCCTGTGACAGTTAACTTAAATTCGGCTGTGGCTTCAAGCCGGATTTGATCCGATTGTGTGTTGAGGGCTGAAAACGGAGAGAGTCGAGCGAGCATCGTTTCGGGATAATGATCTACGGGTCCACGCAGCCCATAAAATAGGGGCCTTAATGATTTTGCTTCATTGGGGTTTGGGGCTTTCTGCGTACTTTCAATACAGCAAGGGGCCCGAAGAAATGACACTGAATCGCATTAGGAAATTCTTTAGGCCCTTCCATTGCATGGCCCTAAATCCTCAATCTTAAACCCTAAACCTTAAACCCAAAACCTGAAGTCCTTGGCCGTGAGGCTCCAGCCCAAGCCGCTTGTCGGGAACTTCCTGGTTAGATTCAGCCCTCTTAAGCCTTGCATTATATGCAAGGGGCCTCAGTAACGATAGAATAGGGCCTCGGTGTATATCATAGGTCCTGGTAATATATAAGAGCCGTGGTACCTAAATAGAATAGGGTGAATAGGGTTTCAGGGTTTACTATCTTCGGATCAAAATAAGGATCCCTAAGGGGTCAAAATAAGGAGCCCTAAGGGGTAGTATTCGTAATTCGTCGGGGCCCGATATTACTTCAGGCCTCTCAAGCTCTGAAAACGCATCGTGGCTCTATTACTGGAGTCGTAGTTGCTGAGTGTAGCATCAGACGTGCAGGTTAATTCCGAAAGTTAAGGCAATCAATCTCAAGCCGTTTTGCTTGGGCAGCTCTGTGTTCAGTGTGTCTACTCTCTGTGCTCCAAACAAGGAGCTGCCCCACAACTTGCAAAGGTTCCGGCTGCGGCGCCTGCACTGTGATTCTACGATAACTACCCTGGTGGCTTCACACATTGAGAAAATCTTGAGGCCGGCATAAACCCCTATTTAGTGGACCAAAGGACCCCCAAACCCCAGCCCAAACCGCAAGCACTAAATCCCCAAAACCCAAAGAGCCCTGCAGCCTTTTAACGAGCTCTACATCAACAGTACCTAAACCCTAAACCCTTAGCCAATAATACTGTCACATCAACAGTACCTGAACCCTTAACCCCTAAGCCCAAAAACCCTAAGCCCAAAACTCTGACCCTAAGCCCAAAACTGTAACATCAACAGTACCTAAAGCCCGTAGCCCAAAGCGCAAGACTGTAACATCAACAGTACCTAAACCGTAAACCCTACGCCCCAAAACTCTGACATCAACAGTACCTAAGCCCTAAAGTCAACCATAAACCCCAAACCCTCAAAAACCCAAACCAGAAACCCCCAACCCTCTAAAACCCAAACCATAAGCCCCAGACCCTCTAAAACCCCAACCATAAGCCCTAAACCCTCTAAATCCCTAAACCTTCTAAAACCCTAGACCCTAAACCCTAAACCCAACGCCCTGAACCCTAAGCCCAAGACTGTAAGCCCTAAAGTCCGGCCTGCAAGATCCGAGCACCTTCCAGGCCTCAATTCCGTTGCTGAGGAGCTCTTGGGGCTGAGGGTTTATAGTTTTAGGGTTTAGGGTTTAGGGTTTAGGGTTTCGACTCTCACTCTCGGTGTTTCGGGTTTGGGGTCTAGGGTTTAGGGTTTAAAGCTTTGGGTTGTTTTTAGGGTTTAGGGCTGAGGGTTTAAAGTTTTGGGTTGTTTTTAGGGTTTAGGGCTCAGGTTTGAAAGCTTTAGGTCTATGCTCAGGGAGGCTTCTTTGGCGATCTTGACATGGTTTAGGGTTTAGGATTTGGGCTTTAGAGGCTTAGAGTTTAGGGGTTTAAGGTTTTCAGAGCTGGGGTCTCTTAATACTAGGCCCATACCCAAGACCCTAAACCCGAAACCCTAAACCCTAAAAACCCTAAAAACCCTAAACCCTCGACCCCACACACATACGACCGTCAACTCTGAAGGACGCAGCGAGGCGTAGAGCAACGGAGCTCCTGTTCTTTCCGTACTGCTGATGATATAGATCCTGCATTACCTTCCCAAAGGCTCCATGTACCTTGCTAGTAGATACTTAGGCCTTAAAGGGGTCCCTATACAGTTGTTTTAAGGCCTAAGTATCTACTATAAAGGTACATGGAGCCCTTGGGCTTTTGGACCCTAAACTATGGGAAGTATGCTATATTCTTTGTCATGGGTAATGCTGGCTTTATATCATAAGCCCTAAACCCTAAACCCTACACCCTAAACCCTACCGAAAACCCCAAAGTCACCGAAAGCCCTGAGCAATCGCGCCTTCCTCATGACAGCACCCCAGCAGACCACAACCAACTGAAAGGAGAACCAGGGTCAAGCCCTACGCCCTTAGGGTTTAGGGGTTTAGGTTTAGGGTTTAGGGGTTTAGGGGTTTAGGGGTTTAGGGTTTTTAGGGTTTTTAGGGTTTTTAGGGTTTTTAGGGTTTAGGGTTTCGGGTTTTGGGAAACCCGATTCAAAAAACAGAAACCCAGCATCCTAGACTCTACAGGCGTCTCCGTACAGTGAAAGCCTGGCTCAACCCTCGCTCTATCTGGAGGTTTCAGACATTAAAGGTGCGAGCCCTAAAAAGCAGGCTCATACTGCAAGGATCCACGAACTAGCGATTAGTAAGAATTTTCCCCTCATAGCCTGTAGCCTGTGAGCAAAGAATGAAAGACTCCTAAGCCTTAAACCGAACCACTGTTCTAATTGCGACTTCCTTATCGCAGCTCTCAGAAAAACCGAACTTGCGATGGCTCTGCTGGGTCATCCGGCGGACGCCTCCAGGGCCTGCGAGATCCACGTATGCAAGGGTCGGACATCACAAGGGGGCCCTGTAAGAGTATGCATCCATATCATATTTATCCTAGTTTGCGTCTCCCGGCATAACCCACCGTTTGTGCAAATATGCAGTTGCAGTGATAGGCGTAGTAGTAGTAGTCGTCGTCGTCGTCGTAGTAGTATTAGTAGTAGTAGGAGTAGTAGTAGTAGTAGCAGTAGTAGTAGTAGCAGTAGTAGTAGTAGTAGTAGTAGTAGTAGTAGACGCCGTCGTCGTCGTCGTAGCAGGAGTAGTAGTAGTAGTAGTAGTAGTCGTCGTCGTCGTCGTCGTCGTCGTCGTAGTAGCAGGAGTAATAGTAGTAGTAGTAGTCGTCGTCGTCGTCGTCGTCGAGTAGTAGTAGTAGTAGTAGTAGTAGTAGTAGTAGCAGCAGCATTCGGAATCCTAATCTGGGCCCTAAACCCTATAAGCCCTCAGC
>CAJNDV010031948.1:23290-37506 GCA_905221635.1 Symbiodinium sp. CCMP2456 | reverse complement strand
TGCTTATTTCCGCTGGACACGGACAGTGGCAATTGTAGGAAAACATGCCCTACAATTATGCGCCCCCCACCACTCCTACGTTTATTAAGCGCGGGGGGGTGTCGAGAGGAAGTCATCCCTGACGGACCGATCACGATGATAAGTGTGTCAGCAACCACGACCTGGTTCTCAGGCTTGCCCGTCCAAGACGTTGTCAGAGATAGAACACGGAACCTGCATCATCTGCCAACTCGGCGCAGGCTCGTCGAACGTCTTCCGGGCCGCCGAGAAAGTTTCTTTCTCCGTTCCCCACGAGAAAGCGGCGTGCTGGCTTGAGGCTTCTTTGAGAGTCCTGCTGTCCACGTAGATGCACATGGTAAGTGTTGGAAGGGCATCTGGTAAAACTTGCAAGAACGTTCTCCCCAGAACAGCCTGGCTACCTAATGAGAGAACGCCGACCAGAATTACAACAAGGCAGTGCGTGCACAAGGTCGAGTTACACATTGGCAGCGCTGCACCGCCATGCACATCCACCCAAAAGGAGTGAGGGGAATTGGCTGTGGCCAGAGGAGTGCAGTAGTCGGACATCAGAACAGCGAGACCGCAGACCTCCGAGGCTCAGCCAGATGGTCTGGCTTTCCGCGTCCACGGCATTCGCGGATCAAGCGTCACGTGTCTGGATGCGTGGGAACGGATCATAGACAAAGCCACCTTCGGCCGGAGCCAAAGCAGCCAAAGCATGAAACACTTGCCAGAGCAGTCGAGGGGCGGCTGGGACGGCTTTGGTCATGCAGCTACGATGTGCCAGCACCTTCTGCAGCACTTGTGGCCTTTTGCTTCTGCACACCCTCGCGTCCTCGCTCTTCTTGCTGTCCGAGAAGACATGCACATGGCTGCGCAAGGGCTCTTGGCACTGTAAGGAGCGAGAACGGCAAGCATTGACTATGGTGCTTTGTGGTCCAGTCAAAACCCTTCAGGGGCTTTCCCAAGTCGCGACCTCGCCATCGCCATGGAACAGACTCATGACGTGATGCGCCAGATGCACGCTACTTTCAGCATTGAGGGTGCGACTATCTGTCCTTGGATTATGGTGCACACGTGGCATGCATCCTCGCTCTTCTTGCTGTCCGAGAAGACATGCACATGGCTGCGCGAAGCTTTGAGGTAGCACTGCCTGCTGAGGCACAGAGCGCTGGGCGGATTTCGGGCGCAGGATGCCCCAGATTGCCTCAGAGAGACCCGGCGTCGAAAAAAGCACGACATTCGCGGCCCTTGAATGGAACGTTAAGAAGTCGTACCCGAACTCCTTCCTCAAAGGTAGGTGTTCATATGAGAGCTTTGCACCCTGCCCCATTGTGAGAAAATTCATGTCTGACCTCGCAAGAACTGCTGACTCAAAGATCAAGGTTATTGTGCGCTTAGTTTGTCACAACAGGCATCCTCTCTTGCATGGAGCCTCTTTGGGTAGTCTTGGAGAGTCCACCTGCAGGCCTTGAACGGTCAAGCCGATGATCAGAATGCTCTAGACTTGGCTGGTCCCCCGGTGCTGGGGTGAAGGTCGAATGCTTTGCAACTTCCGGCCATTTGAATGCAAGCTTCAGGTTCCAAACGTGGGCTGAGGCCTGAGGGCCCAGACCCATGGACCGTCAGATGACACAGGCGCTGCATACTCCAGGGTACCAGTCTCAGACTTCTAAAATGCCTGTGACTGACGGCGTCTGAAAGTGGTACCCTCAGGTCGATGGCCTGAACTTGCGGACCCCAGCGTGGGAGAACGGTTGCCGACAAGCAGTCTTGATTTTGGGCTGACACGTGGGAGCAGTTCTCAACGTGAAGCGTCCACATCGCCGAGCGTGCTTCTTGCAGTCTGACCTCCTGCGAAGTGTGCAGGACAGGGTAGGGGCAGGAGACAAGGAAGAAGAAAACACAACAGGGGAGTGCTGTGCCGTGGCTATGTGTCTCCTAACGGCATGTTAAAGAAGCATGCCTGACGATCTTAATTGCTACACCATTGACATGAACGGGCTGCGAAGCTGCAATGCCCGAATCGGGAATTCCTTCCGAGAAGTGAGGATGCGGATTCCTGGGAAACCTACCGGGCTGTAACAGGCTGTAGCGAACGAAACGGAATCTGCAGTTCCCACTGCTGCTGAACAATCCGCAGGTTAAGCCGGGCATTTGCCAATTTGCACCAGTGCCAGTGCCAAGGGAAATACCTGCAGTTCCCTTCGCACGATTGCATGCAAAGAAGTTACACTTCCAGCGCTAAAAAGGAGGACCGGCCTTTCGAATTCAGACTTGAGCGCTGCGCACATGTATGGCTCATGGGAAATTTTGAGGCCAATGTCTTGTTGGGCCCTCTTCAAGGGCCGCGAATGTCGTGCCCTTTTCGACGCCGGGTCTCTCTGAGGCAATCTGAGGCATCCTGCGCCCGAAATCCGCCCTCTTCAATCAAAGGACCGGCAGTCGCTCCCTTACTAGTGCCTCAAAACCTTTCTCGTACTTAGCCTTTGGCTATGTCATGCAAAAGCCATAAATGTGGCCAGCTTGAAACATCGGTTACAGCGGAGTTGTGCAGTCGCAGGGGCCAAAGTTTCATGTCATGCGCTGCGGCTTGGCCGTCAGCGCGTTTGGCCTACTGTCGCCCGACGTGTGAGGGACTATATTAGTCCCCAGACTTTGACCTCGAACTGCCTAACTTGAGCCGAGGTCGACAGAAGACTCTTGTGACACATCCTTGCCCTGCAGTTCTCATACAGGTTTCATATTGCGGACAGAGCTGAGGGCTATGTTGCCGTGCAGGAAGCTCTGTCTGCCGGACTGCTGCAAATCAAGCGAGCTTTGGTCAGCAGCTTCGACGTGTACAAGCATTATCCGAAATTTCAGTGCAGTCGCCCCTTGACAGAGACTACGAACCCCACCACTCCTTCCGGAAGTGTCTGTGTTCCCACATGCTTGGACGAGGACCAAGACTGCGGAGTGATCTTAGAAGTTCAAGTTGTCGATCTCGAATGCCACCCGGGACTTTGTCTGCGCGGTTGCCAGCGAGTGCAATAAAATGCTGTTGTATCACCGGTCTCAGCAAAGATCCAGGGGCATGCCAGCTGGAGGCTGCTGTGCTCTGGCGCTGCATCACGCGAGGCAACGGTTTTTTTTCCTAACAACCACAGCAGAGCTGGAGCTAGGCCTAAGCCGTCGTATCGGCGGACATGCTTGGGTGTCTTATAAAGGCGGGGTCACTTGCAGTATATAATTGCGGCCTCCGATTGTCTCGGGCGCTCACCTTGCCTAAAGCTAGTCACCTCAGCGAGAGGATGCACGGGTTGCTTCGCCACGGCTCTCCGTCGTCGTCTGTTTTCGACGCAGGCACTTTTGAGAATTCGGTCATGCCGCCTCTACAACTTTCTTCATTAGGCACATTGTTCTCTTTGCTGACCATCGTCTGGCTCTGCTTCCTCCAGGGACTGGACACCGAAGGCAAGCCCCTAGTCAAAGTGCATGCCTCGGACGCCGAGATGCGAGCAGGCTTGCCCTATTCAGGACCGATTCCTTGGAAGTCGATCCGTGAGAAATGTATATATGCCTCGCAACGTGAAACAACGCGGCAGGTTTAATTGTGGACAAGATGTACCGAGTGAGACGAGATGCTATCGGAACCACCGGAGACGGCAGGGAAGAGACTCAGGGCACTTGGGGGCAGCGACTGAGAGAGGACAGTAGGACAGCCAAGCAGTGGTGAGACAAATTCCTGCACGGGCGGCTGCAATTCATGCGAAGGTGTCAAAACGCTATTCAGGATGCCCGCAGGCTTGCAGTGAATAGGACCGGAAAATTACTGTGCGTGGTCCTATGCTCTGTGTGGTCCTGGATATGCCGCGCAATCTGCAGAGCAGCAGAGATGGGCAAAGCAGGTGATGTAGTCAATAGCATCACAACATGCAAATCCCACTCGCCACACAGTTGCTGACAAGTTGACATAAGATGGCACAAGATATGGTGCGATTTGAGGGGACCTGCAACAGGCACCACAAGCCGCAAATGCCTCAGAGCGGCGCAGGGATGGCCCTTTAGCAACAGATTCCATCTGGGCGGGCCCTGGTTTGGGCTGTCAAACGTGCTGACGCCCCAGGCAAGCAGCTCCAGAGGTGAATCTCAAGGCCAGGTCTTATGCGTCTGGCAGTTGGATGTTGGCTTGGCGAGCACTCCTTCCGGAAGTGTCTGTGTTCCCACATGCTTGGACGAGGACCAAGACTGCGGAGTGATCTTAGAAGTTCAAGTTGTCGATCTCGAATGCCACCCGGGACTTTGTCTGCGCGGTTGCCAGCGAGTGCAATAAAATGCTGTTGTATCACTGGTCTCAGCAAAGATCCAGGGGCATGCCAGCTGGAGGCTGCTGTGCTCTGGCGCTGCATCACGCGAGGCAACGGCCTGCATACCTCAGAACCTACCCAGGCGAGACCGGAGCAGGCGCAAACGGTGCCGAGGTCCCGGGCCTGTCTGCACGAGGCTCAGGCGCGGCAAGGAGAGCCGACGCTGCCTATGTCTTGTGTGCTTTGCTTTCGTGTGGCAGCGAACATCCACAGTGAGGGCTGCATCGGAACATGGTTTGCCCGCGCGCATCCCTGGAAACTGGGCCAGGCCCGTCGTCTCTGAAGCCTAACGATTGACGGTCAGCCGCTGCACAAGGGGCAAGCAGGCACGACTGATGCGCAAAGGGCAAACTGCTGTCGGAGACCTCAGGTCAGCCGAGGGTAGAGATGAAACTTGACAAGTTTCCTTTCCATCTACGAGTCACGACAAGTCTGACTGGACTACATGTTTACCTGAACAGCAACATTGAAGAAAGGGTCTTGTTGGACATGACCAAGATTAGCCTCTGAACCAGTGGGCGATGCACCTTCGCCAAATGGTTGCAAATGCGATGCCAAGACTTGAGACTTTTCCCGGGACTGAGCACATGGGTGTAAAGTTGTAGGGTATTCTTATGAAGACATCGTGTCTGTCTTGATTCTGGATCCAGAGCCCCTGCAGTGGCCCGAACCCCTTCCAAGCTTGGACACAACCCTAGTTTGTCGACGTCTCTGCAGTTCTCTGCAGGACCTGCAGGCCCAAGCGAACAGCGACGTGGAAGGTCTTCAACTCCAACAGCAGCCAAGTCGCTGCCTCCACGCAATGGTGCCAGAGAGAGTCATTGGCCTCGCACAGATGCACAAGTGGATTCGGGCTGCAAGTTGCATCTTCGTGGCGGTAGGATTGCTGCCAACGCAGCAATGCGCTACAAACATTGGTGGTGGAGGATCCCGCAGCTTGGAAACTTGTGATTTGAAGTGGCAGGTTGCCAGCTCAGAGTGACTGAAACTGTTCCTAGATGTAGCTTCAACTTTGAGACAAACACCGCAATCGCCTACGCTCTCAAGTGTAAGGTAGGCCCAGCTCGGGACAACTTGCCATCGAGAAGCATTGAAAAAGGAAAGGCTTAGGGCCGCGAAGTTGCCAGGCTTCAAGGCTGCTTCGACTCCAAGAACAACCTTGAACGGCTGCCTGCAAAGTGGCAGGAGTCACGCGGCTCCCACAACTCGCCCGCGAACCGGAGACCAGCTGGAACCAAAGCAGCGCGGGCGAATGGCAGCACAGTGTTGGGTTTGGGCTCTCGAATGCGAACATCTGTATATCTCTCCAAAGAAGACAGCGCAGAAGTGCAGAGCGGCTACATCATTCGGCTGTTGCTTTCAACAGCTCATCAAACATCGTGGAAGATGAAAAAACTCTCTGACCAAAGCCGCAAGCTCCAAAGAACATCTTCGAGATCCGCATGAATATTCACGGTTCTTCGGCAGAACATCAGGGAAGCACACGTAAAGGGTGCAGGATTTTGATTAGCTTGTCATGAATCCGCTGCTTAACCTTTGATATTGAAGCTCAAGAATCAATGACATCACGGTCTCCGAAAGGCACATTTTTGCAGTCAAGGCCATGGCAGGTGCCTGCCCTGGCAAAGCGGCTAGTACAATCTTACATTCCGGCTCTACCTCACCAGACAAGGAAACAATGCCGTGAAAGGCGCCAGATTGCCGGAACACCTTGCTAGACCGGTCGCTTGTCACAAGCTTTCAAACCTGCTTTTCAGGCTTTGTCTGACAAAGCTGCCAGACCCTGAAATCCTGAAATTCATCCATAGTGACCGTTGCAACCGATGATGCTAGTCTTTATCGTTCAAGTGTGCTGCTACCGGACACAGGAACCGGGTCTCCTTGCGTTTCTGTTCCGCTGCAGACACGAAGTCATTAAGTGGATCTATGGGTGAGGACTTTTGCATTCGCCACGGCCAAGTGGCGGTCACCAGCCCGACCACGAGCAAGACATGTTTACTTACTTACAACACAGACATCGCATAACATAACACCTCAATCTTAAGATCTGTTCAAGACGAGCATAAACTAGCTTCATTGAACGGAGCTGGTCAGCATACACAGGTAGGCGAGACAGAAGGCTGTCAATGAAAAGCACTGTGACGATTCACTTCTCTGGATCCCCTTGCGGCAGAGACAGCCTTGCTCGTGCCTGCTCACCAAGTCCACAAATGTGCACCCTGTCGAACACAGTCTGACCTTGACAGCTTGGCTGCCACAGACCAAGTCCTTGTGCATGGCTCAGGACCCTTCGGTGCCTGCGTGAAGTCCAAAGCTGCCAAAGCTCCAAGTTTAATACACCGAGGCAGGCAAGCCCTCTTGCCTTGGCTGTCAACGACCATTGCTCGCCCATTGCCTTCCGACAAAATGACATGAAGGCGTAAACTCTACAAACGTAAACCATTCAGAAAATGCTGCACAGGGCACAAAACGGAGCTGATCGCAGCTGGTTCGGGTAGGAATTTGTGTTGCCGACACGAACCCTGGGAACCGCCGCCTTCAGACTCCTCGATCTTTTGTTTTTTTGCGGGGGGCCTTGGAGCAAGGCAATGCCGAAACATGGGTGTCACAGCAAGGATCATCAACCTGTACCGAGACGTTTCAACCCGGTCTGAGAACACGGCTCTGACACTTTCTCCACCGCTTCTGAAGTCGTGCTTGGTGCTGTGACTGCTGCGATTGAGCCCGCTTCTGGGGCATGCGCGGAAGTGCGCGAATCCGTCGGAACTGGCGCAGGGTCTTGTGGGACCGCGGCATCCGCCGACTCACCCCTTTGTTCTGTGCTATTGATTCGTTGTGTCGGGGTTGCATCCGGTGCCGAAACGGCATGTGGTGCCTCCGAAGCAGCACTTCCTGACACCGGTGCATCCAACACCGGTGCGGCACCCGGTGCCCCGGTCTCTTGAGTACGCGCCTCTGCCGGGAAGGCATCTGAAGTTGCGGCACCATCTTCCGAAGCAACCGGAATCGCTGCAACCGGAACCGGCACCTCAGGGGCTGCAGCTTGAGCATGGCCTCTTTTCACGGGATGTCCGGGCCACTGGCGGCACCAGGAGCTTGTGCCTGGACTCCAAAAATGTCGAAGCAAAAATCAAACCCTCCGAAAGATCCGAAGCTCCGGCATTCAGGACCTGTGGCTTGCCATCCTCTGTCATGCCCAGCTCAAAGTAGATCGTCTGCCACGAACGACCCGCGGATAGAAGCTTATAAGCTGAAAGCGAAATTGGATTCGTCTGCACGTCTCCATACTTGTTCGCCCGTTCGGGCTGCCAAAAATGAACGAAGTTTTCGCATCGCCCCCCAATTGACTCAACCCGCTTATCTGAATGGTTTGCCCGACTCTTCCATGGCACCTCCTACGTTCGGCATAGTTCTTCGATTTCTAAGGCTGTCCACGCTGTCCGCGGTCAGCTCCAGAGGACTGCTCAGACACAGCCCAACGGGCAGTACAAAGCGATGGCAAAATGAGCCCACCAGTCCCACATGAGTTGAGAGACAAATGTTGGTGCAGTCGCACGAGAAGTCCGAATGAGTGTCCTAGAATCCTGTTCGTTAAGCAAGTCAAGAGCCCGATCAGTTGTAGCTGTCGGGTGACGAGTAACAATAACAGTAACATCATCCTGACGACACTGCTAACAACACGAGTGCTCATCTCAAAGTTCACATAAACCAGCTGGATGGTATCAGCTGCGTGCACGACCGGCAAATACGTCATCAAATACACATAAGTGCTCTGTGCGACTGTGTAGGTCTCCAGTTGAGGCATGCCCATCTCCAAGACCAATACGATACTGAATATCTATATTGCTATTGACTGACTTGCACAAACTCTCTTTCTCGGGCCCAAGCGCGCTTCGATATCTGATCGACTTCGTGCGTTTGCACATGCATGGCTGAAAGATGCTTGGGTACAGAAGAACGTGGCTGAATCTTCGCTCCGCTCACGCTCTTGTGGTTATGTAGTTCCCCGGGCATAATCTTGGCAAGCTTTGAAGACCTTAATGTTTGAGTTTGAGTTTCTGCAGTGGTAGCAGTCCCGACTGCTGTGCCATTAACGCCCGGATACAGTGGTATACACATCACGCCCGAACTGCGATGCACTTTCCTGCGCACGGAGTCGCTGCTCCAAACGCTCTATCGCGCGGTAGGCATTTTCTCTCAAGTCATGTAAGTGCGCAGCTTCCCGTTGGAGCCGTCTCACTTGAGACATGGGAGTGGCCACATCGTCGTCTTTGTCATCTGCACTCAGTGCTGAAGAATCAACATCCATGGCCACTGGTGCTCGTCGGCAGAGGTGGCAGGCCTAGTAGACGATGAAGTCGAATTCGTCGTGGTAGTGCTTGAACTGGACCATAGGCAGCGAAGTCTGCTCCACCAGTATTGAAGCGAACCCCAAATCATCCCTTCAACGCCAATAATGATGAAGGCGGTCATGGTGATCCAGTACCATCCACCATCTTCAGGAGTAGTAGTCGCCGATGTCGGTCGTGTAATAGATGCCGATGCCATCGTGATGGACGCCGCCAGGAAGCTCGAAGAACTGAAAGAACACGGGAAAGACGTACCCAAAGTCGTCACTTGCTTGATGATCTCCTCGTCCGTCATGCCCACGTGGCGTTCTTCAACTTGCTGAAGCCGTGGTAGACGTCGAAGTGTCATCTTGTGATCGCCCTGGTTGTAGAAGTTCACCTCTCCAGTAGAGAGGAGTTCCATCAACGGCTGAGCCACCAAACTTTTCGTAAGGCCGTCTGCAGTCAAGCTGCTTGCCTAGAGGCCGCTTTTGGCCGCCAGCGTCTCAGCATGCGACGCGCTGTAGCTGCTTGCTCTTGGCCTTTGCACTGTGGCTCCAAAGAAGATGAGCCTTTCCACATAGTATCTTCGTCTCGGCATCGGTCAGCACCTTCGCTGACTCGTCATCACGACAATGTAGCCGGTCCTCCATCAGCAACAGCAACACGCCTTCTTGAGCATAGGGCCTGACATTCCCGGCCGCGCTCGAGTCGTGGATGCATGCCAGCTTGAACGGAGGAGTCAAACGCCGGTAATGAAGACCCAGGCCTTGTCCGATTTTGGTTTGAGCACGTTTGACCACAAGGTTGCTCTGCTCGAGGTGCTCCATTTTGGCCTCACCTTGGACTGGAGGAGGCAGACATCCGCTATGAGGTCGACAAGGGTGGCAGTGAGCCCCGCTAGGCCTCCGAGGATGAACTTGAAATGCGTCACTTCTGGACTTGGCGCCGGCTTCAGCTTCGAAGAGAAGCCATCCTGAGTCATCGAGAAACCGTCTCTGCTCTTCGAGTAGAGCACTCCACAACGCACGAAAGGAGGTTGTTGGGTGTGACCCTGCCAAACTTCTCGCAGAACTTAGTGTACTGTTCCAGCAACCATTTTGCTTTGCTGCCTGCACCAATATCATCCACATGAGTAGTCGCCAGGGCCAGGATGCCTTGCTGTGTTGGGTTTCGGCCAGAAAAAAATCAACCACCAAGTTTGCGATGCCGCCGGCCTCAAAGTGCTGGTGAAAACTCCTCACATCGGTCTCCATGAACCTGAAAGGCAGGGTCCAGCGGTGTCGCCACACGGACTCAACGTCACAGTCCTGCGTGGCTGACGTCGACATCAGAATCCTCTGACTCAAACGTGTCGCTGTTCTCGATCTCGTGCTCAGGGATTCTTTCTGTGCGTCAGAACAACCACGTGCACGTAGCCGACTTTTCATCTTTCGGGATCCATCTGGGCGTCGTTTCCATTTTCTGACCCAAACCGCATCGACAAATCGACAACCACAACATCGTCCGTGAGGGCGTTCTTGCGCATCTTTTTGAAGGATGTGGTGTCGACAAACTGTTTCACCGCAGACCTGTCCGACTCTTCAACCTGCGGCCAGATGGGCACGCTTCGGAGTAGCTGATGTCGTCGGTCTTCTCGTCGACCTTGAAGACCTGTCCGGTTGACCGATCGGCGTAAAGGTAGCACGTGGTCTTGCCGGGCCAGGAGAACGGTGCTGTTTGTGTACACTAGCTAGCACTTCCAATCCCGCCACCACCCCAAGTCACCGCCTGGGGTTCGTAGCAGCTAAGCAAAGGCTTTAGCTCACGACGTATAGCTCACGCAGACCCTCACACTTTTTCGCGGTGTGGCGAAAGTTCCCAGTCGCCTTGAGATGTCGCCTTGGTAAAGTGCGAAAGTTCCCTGTCGCCCTGAGAAAGTCTCCGCGTCCAAGGCTAGCCAATCTCCAGGTGGGATGGGTGAGCACTTCAAAATTGCCCCCCCTGACAGGCTCTTCAGCACAATGGCCACGGACATAGCATGTACGCTGTCGGCCATGTGAACCCCCAATAGCTCGAATGCTTCGAACTAGCGGAAACACCTGCGATGCTAAATTTCGTTTTTAGAGGGTTTCTGAAAGGGAGTTCCGGATTGGACTGTGTTTTAGTCCCCGGACTGGGGTGGCTAAAACTTTTATGCCCTTAGTGTCGCCGCTGGACTTTCCGTGTTACCAATGAGTTGAGTCAGTTAATTCATGATTTGGGCCCGCTTGGGTTGCACCTGCATTCCCCAAGACAGCCAACCGTGAATCATGGTTTATAATGGGGTACTTGCGGAACGGGACTGTGAGTTATATTCTAGCCTTGGGTTTTCAAAACTTGTGCCCTGCAACTTTTCCGCAAGGCTTGCCTTTGTACACATGGGTTGGATCGGGTTGGGCATGATTGGGACCAAGACAGCAGGGCGAGGGGGGAGGGGGAGTGGGCGGGGGGAGGGGGCTGGGAAGGAATTGGTGTTGCAGGTGCACCAACTCCAAAGATGACCCGGCGTTGCGTTGCACAGGGCGCCTTCCGACCAACTTCGATTGACCTGCTGTTGCGTTGGGCGGGACAGGGGCCGTTAGAAGGCCCCTGGTTCCACTAACACGAAAGATGACGCGGTGTTGTTGGAGGGGACAAAAGCCTTCCGACGGCCCCTGGCTCCACCAACTGCAAAAATGACCCAAGTTTCCAAGGGGGCACCTGCTAGCCCGACGGGATGAGCCTTGCGGGCGCTCGGTCCCGGAGGCTATCATGAAAGCTACTGCCTGGGTGGAGAAGGTGAGGTGCTGCGCGCTCGCCGCGTTATCCGCTCGCCGCGTTATCCGGTGTTTATGCTGGCAACGCCAGAGGCCGCGGTCCTGGATGTGGGTCACGCTGTGGGCTGGAGACTCTGGGCTGGGCTTTGTTGGTGAAGGTGTGTTCGGCTTCCTCAAGACCCACGCTAGCTACAAGCGGGACTACCTGCTGCCAAGGCTAAACCAGGACGGGCTCCTGGAGCGAAAGCCCGCCAGCTACGTACGGGGACGCTATGGCGGCCACTGCCGGACTTCTTGGCATCTTGGGGCTGCCGCTAGAGTTCCAAATCATGCACAGTGAAAGGTCTGTGCTACGGACAGGCCTCTCGCTAATGGAGGTCCCTCCGCAAGACAAGGACTTGCTAGGGAGGTGGAAGCCGGAGGACTCCGACACCTACACTACATCCTTCAAATTTTGTTTCGCCAGACTCCAGGCACTCTTCGCTAAGATTGCCAGAGGGGCGGATCGCTATGATCAGCTCGACGAACGGAAGATCGCGGCGGACCTGGTTCCATGGCTGATGGAACGCACTAGCTTGTCGCGAGAGCAAGCCGAGCTAACAGTCAGCGGCCTGCAGTGGCGCTGGAAGGAAGGGACCTTGGTCCCCGCTTGGAATCTTGGAACTGGGGGGAAGCCAGCTGGCAAGGCAGCATTGTTTGGGGGGGCTTGTTCCTTTGGAAACTTGGAAGTCGGGCAGCCGTGAAGCAGCATCGTTTGGGGGGGCCTGCTGCGGCAGCAGTGTTTGGAGGGGCTTCGCAGCGATCGGAGGATTTGGGAATTTTTGGCTGCGGCAGCATTGCTTGGGCCCCCTTGGAAGCTTCAAAGCCTTGTTTGGAAACATGGAAGTCAGCCTCCCCTTTTGTAGATTTGGGAAGTTTTTGGCTAGCCTTGTTTGGGGCCCCTGGTCCACCAGGTCCGAAGGACGGCCCGGTGGCTGCTTTAGCTTGGCCTCACCCAGTCATAGCCTCCACTGCCTAGCGTTTCAGGGTCAAGGCCCCAGTCCTCGGTCCAGCTCTTCCCTTAGCTTTCGACACCAAATGTCAAGTATCTGCTCTTCTCTAGCTTCGACGACGCAGCTATCCTCGATTAGCTTGCGGTTCCGCTCACCCTTCGGCGGCGGTAGCTCCGGCGCATAGACCGGCTCACGGCCTATCCGCGTGGTAGCGCGAGGCTATGGCTATGTGCGATGGTGAAGCTAGGTCGCCGCTATCGGGGGCTCCGACTGAGATCCCTACGGACCTTGAGGGGGCTGGCTCAAGAGGAGTCCGACTTTGGTCCCCGAACTCCCTGCTACAGCCCCCACTCGCTTCTGGGGGGGAGGTGGTCCTTTATGAGCCGACTCACTCTCCCCAACACCCAGCGCTGCTAGTTGCTAAGAAGCAGCCTACCTCGTAGACCAGGGTTTCGGAATCCTCCGCTATGGTGCGGCAGCTAGCTTCGGAGCTGAACCTCCGCTATGGTGACTGGCTAGCGGAAGCGGTCTACTGCTGGATGCAGTTAAGCTAGAGAGGAAGCTAAGATCTTCCGAAGAGCGCGCGGCTACTTCAGTGGCGTGCTAATTCCTTCTGCAAAGCCGAGCTAAGTAGCCCTGTTCCCTTTCCTACCCCACTTCCCCCCCGTAGGGGACTCTTTAGCACAATGGCCACGGACATGACATGTACGTTGTCGGCCATGTGAACCCCAATAGCTCGAATGCTTCGAACTAGCGGAAACACCTGCGNNTTCCTAGCAAACACCTTCGATGTTTCAACGACGGGAGTTTAGAGCTAGCACACACGGTCGTACCGCGTACCTGGGCACGAGTGCGGTTCACGTAGAGGGTAGGCTTGACATGGTCAACCATGTTGCGATTGTTCCAACACAGGCATGTGATCGTCCCACAGAGCCATCATGTTCAGGTTGTCATAGTAGAGGCAGCTCATCGGGAAGTCCAATGGAACAACTTGGCGATGTCTCATTGCCCACGTCGTCGTTCGCCGCCGCGACGGTCCGGCCCCTGTCCAACGACATGGAGACACTCCTTCTGACGGCAAAACCTTCATGTCTCACTGAGGTTCGTACTGAACGTTTACATAGTAGTATAGACATAGATGAAGGCTAGCCGCTAGCCGATCCACCGCTTTGGCCGTCACCTTCTTGAACACAATGACCTCGTCAGTGTTGCGCTCGTAGCAGGTGAATTCATTTTCCCCTGCCGCCCACATCACGAGCACACCAGCAGAGACATGAGGTGGATGAAGGTTGCGCACTCCCTGTCCAAACATCGCTCCACCAACATTGCTGCGGGAGAAGCCTTTTCCAAGTGCGACAATTTTCATCCAGGCTTCTTGGTACGACAAAGAGCTTGTTGACGCGCACCTCCACAAATACAGTTCGTCTTTCTTGTCCAACACCCAGCCAACAGCGGTGGTCTTGTACTTGCACAGGGACATCTTCTCGACCAGGGCCTTGAGGCACTGGAACACTTCCTGCTATTCTTGGTCGAAGGAAACGAAGACACCAGCCATGTGAGGTCGGATGCGTCGCAGTCCCACCAAGTAAGGACGGCCCTGATATGACAGAACGGCCGTTCCTTCTTCGTCGCGGTCGAGCTTGAGAAGTTCTGCGGGAAAGCGCCAGCCGACGTCACCTTGCACTTCACCACGAAAGTCAACCTCGGCGCAACTCACCGACATTGAATTGGCGCGGCCTCGTTCTATTTGCCCTCGCCGCCCGGTCTTCA
>CAJNDV010031948.1:0-22080 GCA_905221635.1 Symbiodinium sp. CCMP2456 | reverse complement strand
AGGGCAGACTTGAGGAACTTGAAGTACACACGGTTCTCTGGCGATAAACTGATTGCATCGTCCAAGACCAGCTCAATGCGACTGTAGTCGCCGCTGCGAGCCAGCATCTTGAAGGGAGCCGCAGGATCTTCCAGGTCGCCCGCCGAATCCCAACTGGCATCGTTCACAGGTGTAGTAGAAGCCATTGGCCGACTCAAGTTGACGAGGCCAGGGGCGCGGTGCAGCCCGGGAGAATGTATGCTGGTGGCATAGGCGACGGAAATAGACTTCCGCCACGGTTGTGCGATTCAGACCAGCCCACTTGCCTTGCAAAACCCCATGACCTTGGCCTTTGTGACCGCCACAGCTTGAGGGTGCCTCGCCAGTGCCTGTTGCTATAGAAAGCAGTAGATTTGCGAACCGGCTTGCCATGTTCATCTTGGGCACCCAGCATGCGCTGACCCAAGCGCTGTCTCTCGACGCTTTCATGGCCAAGCAATCGGCATATCGAGCTGTCGTTGAACATAGCTGATGAAAGAGGCTGCTCCGCAGTAAAACCATACCCTTCACTGTTTTGCCAAACACAGGACTCGTAGGGGTCCTCGAGAATAGGAAGCTCAGCGCTGTGGTCTGCTTGGTGTTTTCCGGCATCCCGACCAGCCGCGACGATGGACCATGGCCCGCAGTTTGGTGCTGCCATCAGATGGTCCGGAGTGAAAGCTGTTTGGCATTCCCGAAGTAGAGTCCGGCGCATTCTGCATCCACAGCTGGAAATTCTTCGGCGCGATGGGCCGCCGGCCAGTTCCGGAGTAGAACTCCTAGGAAGTGCCCGGTAATAGTCCCTGGCCTTCTTGGCGCGTGCCTCACCCCAATGATCCGGGAAACTGTCTCGAGACTACGGTGGAAAAGTTCTTCTCATCCAAAGCGTGCTCTGAAGGAAGCTGTGTCGTCGTCGTCACCGGCACTGGACTGTCCAGGAAAGGCTTGGCAACAAACGACCCCTCGATCAGCCTGCTCAACAGCATGGTTTGTGGACTGTGGACTCGGCGTCATGCTCAGCAAACCGGACTGTGGACTCGGTGTCATGCTCTCAAGAGTAAACGACCCGGATGTCGTAGAAGTCGCTCGTAAGCTAGACGTCGCATTGGTCTCTATGACCGAAACTTGCTAGTTAGGAATTGCATAGAGTGCTGTGAGTGAGCTGATCGACTGGTTTGGCTCAAGCTTGCAGCTCTTCTGTGTTTGGTATCAGGGACATTGCCACAGTGGGCCTTCACTCGTTCGCTCGTCTCGTTGGCTGCTGCTTGGCGGCCGTGAGCCCCGGTTTGGGGCGGTGCACCAGCTGGGGTTTGTCCTCGGGGAACCTTCGCCTGCGGCTTCCAGCGCCTGCTGCGCATAAACCCACGCCATGGCTGCTGCTAGCATAGGCCTTTTTGACACCGCGGCCAATAAGCCCAGGGTCAACTCCCTGCAACGGCGATCGCTCCGGATATCAGCGCATCGCGCTCCTCAGCTGCATCTCGTGCAGCTCCCAAGGCAATCCCTGCAGACAGGCGAGGAGCACCCACGGCATTCCAGCACGGATGGCAACCAACACGATCGGCAAGGCGCGGGAAGGATCTCCATGCCTGCATGCTTCGCTCCAAGTAGAAGCCAGAGCGGGAGATGGGCACGGGCTCGGTCACACCTTCGCCCTTCTTCCCTTGATGACACCGCGTAGTAAGCCGGCTGCCGCCACACTCGGCTGCCCGTTATGCCATAGGCGCCAGATAAGCCACAACTGCTCAAGGGTATCACCCCTGGCATGGCTCTGCCGGCCCACGTGCAAGAGCGAGTGGTACGCATGATCGGGCAGCAGGTCGATAGGCCCAAGTCGCCAGGAAAGGTCAAACACCTCGCCCAGCTGAAAACGCCCCGGGCCATCACTGTGGTGTGCATGCCACGCTTGGGCCTTAGCATATGTACCCACAAAAGGGAACTTGAAACCTCCTCGTCCCTCATTGCACCTGCTGCAGCCCAAGTCCGCACAGGGGACCATCTTGAAAAGCGGCACAACTGGTGGCAAGGGGCTGACGACACCAACCGGAGGCGGTGGGTAGTGGACCACCTCGACCACGGACCCCCACATAAGTGCGGCCTCATAATGCTAACCTGCCTCAACCAACTTGTGGATCCGGTTCCCTGCCTCCAGCAAGGCCGCAGGATGAAGTACCTGTGCATTCGTGCGCACAGCCTGGTGGGTGAACACCCACTGAATAACAACAGGTGACTCCTGTGACATGGGAACTCCCCAAGAACGAGGGTCAACTCCCAACAAATAACCTGCCGTTTTGGCTCAACTGCCAAGGCTTGAACCAAAACAAGCAGGACGGACGATCACAAATGAAACATGTGCACCCAAGCCTGCCAAACTCTACACATGAATAGGCATTGATACCGATATCATCTCAGTATTATAAAGACTGGGATAGAACGGAGCGCCAGTAGAAAAGTTGAAAACAATACGGCAGCGACGCAAAGAAGCGAATGGCTCACGTCAAGCCCCTCAGTTAGGCTGGAAGTAAAACCACAACAGATCAAGCTGGCAGGGATCCTGGAAAGAATACCCAAACCGGCATGACATGAAGCCCGAAAGAAGCCCAAAACCCTCAAGGCAGACGCAGCCGCTGCCTCGCCGACTGCCTGCATATCCATCTTTTTCTGGGTTCAGGTGTTTCAGGAATGCCTTCATTTCAGACAGCATTTCTCATAAGTTGCAAAGCTCTCATGAGGCTTTTGAAGAAGGTAACTTAAGTTGCCATGGTCAAGACAGCAATTGGACTTACCATGCATGATACGTCCTCAGCTTCCCATGCATGATATGTCCTTATTACCTTATTCTTACTATTATGGTGATTTGGTCTACCTTAGCAAGAACCTGCGCTTTCATGGTCGCCGAACAGAGCACGATGCACAGTCAGCAAGGCCTTGACTGGAACGTTGACAAGCTCCCGATTGTGGGCGAACACATCCGAGCCGAACCTTCGGCAAGTCAATGTAGTGACGCGCTCTGGAGGCACAGATGCACATGCATCCCTGCAGACAGGGGTGCATGTTCCAACACAACGGAAGCCTGGCCCGCAGCTCATCGGATCCGACGAAGCCCCAGCCTCTGTCGACTGCAAGAGAAACTTGGAGCGAGCAGGAAGGCCCGACTGCGCGCTCCACGCATGCATGTGTCTGCACTAGTCGAGCACGTTCGATGACAGAGACTGGTGGACTTTCTGACGCCGAGGCCACGTCCATTTGCTTCATTGTATGTCTTGAACTCGGCAGTGAAGAACTCGCCGGTCGCCTGAGGCCTCGTCTGTCAAGCTACGGGACTTGGGGCAAGCATGCCAAAAGAGCCCTTCTATATGCCTGCCAGCCGGTGCTATACGGAACCTTGTCCTGGTCTTGTGGACAGTGATGCAAACACAAACCATTGAGTGCAAAGAGTTGACCACAAGGCGAGCTTGTTCTCAACATCTGCTTCATCATGCAAGACGGAACCAACGACCGCGACTTGGCAAGCAGCACCAACATACCCAGGTGTGTCCGAGCAAACCGGATAAAACCACAGTGACAAAGGGTCGAGATGTTGCGCCCGCCTTAGGCTGCTGCACACATGCGAACTTTGCGAATGTCAAGACCCACGTACACAATTGTACACAGATGTATTTGTACACCAATGTCTTGAAGGCCCTGGCCTTGATCAGTGGGTTTGCCAGACGATGCTATCTGGCTGATGCCTGCTGGGGTCTGGGGTCCAGACGTGCCACCCCGGCGAGAACCAGACGTGTGGACACCAGCAATGGCACCTGGCTGAGCTCCACATTTGGGTAGAAAAGGGCGGGTCTGGGCACCACAGCAGCTGATGGCGGTGCGCTGCCACTTGTCAGTAGCTCGACCAGAGTTGCGATGAGAGTCATAGAGCACATGAACGCCAAGTTTACCTTGAATCACCAATCGGCGATGTGGACATATCAACACCAGCCACCCGTACTTGACTCCCACGAAGGCGGCACATCTGGTGCATCCTCAGCTTCGAGAGCTTCAAATACTAGTAGCATGGATGGACATCTGAGCCTCAGCGGCTTGCCTTCGTCTCGCTCAAGTCGCCTGCACTGGGCTCCCATTCCTCGTCCACCAAAGCCACCTCCGTGACGTTCGGCCTTGGTCTGGGACGACGTCACAGCAAACAAAAATCCCACAAGTGCGGCACATCATGTCTCTGTTCAGCTTCACATTGAAGCTCACCCTGGCAGAAGCTGCAATTGCTGTAGTTCGTGTAAGGAACACGGGCAGTTGAAGAAGCAGAAAAGTTCCACAACCTCTGGAAACTGGCAAGGCTGTCTGCTGCCCCGTCTGAAGACCCGCTGCGAACTCCTGGAAGCCGCAATCAAGATGCAACAGCCAAGGCCTCTGCACTACGCTAAGTTATTCCAGATGCACACGCAGTTTGACACACGTCTGCATGACAGAATCAGCTCGCGGCCCATCGCGGAACAAGAATGTGCAAAATGTATGTGCGCGAGTGCTGACCTAGTTGCCCGTGGCTCTTGCCCGCTTTGGCCCTGTGCGGGCTGTCCTTGTTAACATACACGTCCCTGCCAAAGTATTCTTTGGCATCTGGGCAGTCGATGAAGCCGAAGCCCTCGAAAAGCAGGAAGGTTGTTTCGAGACAAAATGAGAAGGGCTGGGAAAGCTTCTTGGACGATCTACAGTCACGACAAGCCCTCAGGCCACCTTGTCAGCCTCGGCTGCCTTGAAAGTGCCTCGCAAGGTTGTAACAATTTGATGGTTGCTTGCGTCCTATGAACCGACCGAGGTGCGACGGTTCACAAGACATGAATCATAGGAAAAGCCTCACTCTCTCTCTCTTCTTCCACACAGTCAAAGAAGGAGCAGCAAGCCCCCTCCCGCACGCGAACGGACCCTGCTTGTCCCAGTCTCCGTGTGAAAGCTATGTCAGATGAGGACGGCCGTGTTGCAACACTTGTAGCCCCCCTATTATCCTCTCGCAAGCAAGAGATATCCCCTGAACCCCTTCTTCTTCTTCCACACAGTCAAGAGAAGGGCAAAGCACCTGAACCCCTTCTCTCTCTCTCTCTCTCTCTCCCTGGGATAGCGATACTCAGAGGGCACACCTTTCAGGGCCATGCCGTTCATGGCGGCAATTCTCAGCAGCCTCAAGTGGTGGGTTTGAGAACATTCGGCTGACGGATTGCACTCACAAAACCCGGAATCGGGTGCAGGAACAGATGTTTTCAGAGCCCAGCCGATGCCACAACACAAAACCGTGAATGCGCGGTTCGTGTGAGTCCCGGGCTCATAAGAGGCTTGCGGCTGCCCCCAGCTCGACCTCGGCGCATTGGTCGTTTCAGCCAAAATTCTGATGAGCGCGTTGAAGGGGCAGGGCCGAAAAGCGGGGAATCCAGACTCCAGACACTCGACATTTGTCTTGTCTTGAAGTGTAACTCGGCCCTGTTTTGCAGCAAGTTATGGAGGAATTCAATTTACGAACGGAAGGGCACGGACCTCGAGGCGTGCCCTATACAGTGGCTTCGTCCCGCCGTGTCCCTGAGCTGCAGCAGTGGAGTTTTTGGCCTTCCTCTATTGGAGGTTGTGCGGCTACCGGAAAGGCTCGGCTGGCTCCGAACCTCACCCGACTGAGGTGCCACGGCACCGACCTGGGTTAACCCGGTCAGTGACTGGCATGGCTGCTAGCATGTTTAAGCAACAGGACCCGTTCAAGTTCAGGACTTTTCCCAGTGGCTGGAAGTCGGTTTTGAGAGGGTGGTCCGCGCGGAACCGGGCAGTGAGCGCAGGTCTACCGCGCATGAGAAAAGGCTGCACATTCTCCTTTGCTTCCCCTGCAATAGTCTTGTTGGCTGGTTACTGGCAGGCCTCGGACTCGGTGCAGCGTTCTGCCCGGATTGGCACTCAGGGAGCCAAGCGGCCCGGCGAGGGAGCAGTCGAGGCCATTTTCATTGCCCCATGCCAGCACTCCAAGCAGGAGAGATTGCGATGAACCCGTGACTCATCATCCAGGACCAGGCGGCAGCATTGCCCCACATGCCACGATGCACAAACTCGGTGTGGTTGTCTGCCCACATCCGCTTGGGAGTGGCAGAGAATGCCAAACCTGCCTCGGGCTTGTGCTTTCGTACGGCTGCGCAGAAGATCCAGTGAAATTGCATTTGAGAACATGTGGACCTGTCGGCCACACTATTCGGCGATGGAACTCCTGCCAGGTGGCAGGTCACTCTCGATGGCACACCTTGCCTCTACGGATCTCTACGGTTGGTCAACGTCGCTAGCCATGTCTTACAGGCCCACGCAAGCCATCTCGTCATCAGGGTTCTGCGCAGCCAATTCGAAAACCCCACATCTCCGATGTGAATTCTTTGTGCAGTCATATCAAGATCACTCATGCAGACCGCAACGGAAGTAAGTGGAACAGAAATTTGCACATGTTTTCCTTCTGGCTGCCGGCGACACCACACCATGCCATCACAGGATCTGCAAGTGATGACACAGGTGCTGAGTTCGCGGTCCGTGCCCGTGGTAGCCAACGACAAGGTTTATGCTTCGCAGACAGCTGGAAGCCAACGCGCGAAGCATACCGGGGCTAGTGACGGTTCGCTTCCGAAGTTGAAAGGGAGCGCCTGTTGTTTCAGTTGGGTTGTCATCATTGTGGCGCTTTTCCGGCATGCCAAACGTTTCCAGGAAAAGACGCTCTGGTAGCTTACCCGGCTTCCTCTCGCCACGCTTGCTTGATCCAAACAGGTCTGAAAACTCGGCATGTTGGCTGTCCAGGTGGGACGAACGGGCCTGAAAGCCTCTAACTATGCACTAGCTACTAGTTACTAATTGCTTCCTTCGCAGAGTCCCAAACTTAGTCCTCATCCTTCCGAGGAGAGCTGCTCTTCAGCTGTGGCACTTTTGAAGTGTGTGTGTGTGTGTGTGCACGCTTCAAAGCCGCCCAAAACCACTTGCAACGCGCGGAGACTCGGCTCAAAGCACGTGGGAGCCCTCACAGCGCTCCGACCCCTTCCTTGACGGACTACATCTTGCAGCTGCTTGTGAAACATAGTGGCATTCTGCTGTCTCAAACACAAGAAGTTCACTTCACCTACCAAGCACAACAGTTGCCGTCGTCTTGCAAGACTGCATTTCCGGTTCCGGTCTGGAGGTCTTTCATTGGCCTTAGGTGCCGAAGTTTGACAAATGTCTTCTTCATTGGGGACAGGTCTTGGGGAGTCCAGACGACCCAAAGAGGCATTGCAGCGAGTCTTAGCTTTGTTCCCCGGCTCAGCACGAAAGCTTTGATCTGGCATGGTGAGGTTGCTGCCAGTGAATGAAGAAGACAAGCGTATCCCCGACCTCAGTTCAGCAGCAGAGCGCTTCAGGCACCTCAGCAGGTTCTCATGCTGATCTGGGGAACAGGCACCTACTTTCGCAGTTTCCAGGACCGACCCGTATGCGTAGACCTCCTGACCTCGGAGCTGTTCGCTCACCGAGACCACCAACGCGTTCGTCAGCCGAGGCAGCCGCCGCAGATGGCATAGGCCTCCGCACAGGCGATGATGCCTGCCTGTCCCACAACGTAACAAGTCGAGCAGAAGCCGAGATGTCCTACTTCCTTGGCTCGGATGCTCGTCTGCCCCGGTTCCATGCAGGACGGAAAAGTCTTGCACGAAGACTTTCGGGAACCCTGGCTAGCCTGGCTAAGCTGTCCCTGAAACAGTCAGCCCTCAATCATCTTCATGCATGACTCTGGGGTGATATGCACAGGAGTGCTAGAGCTGCTAGTGCTCCTGGTCTTGGTCCGACCCGGAGCAAGACAGACTCAAGGCGACACGACATCAAGCACGTGTCACCGCTCCCGCCCTCTGAGAAAGATTGCAAACGGACGAAGCTTTCCTTCTCTTGGAACATGGGCCCGGCCTTCTTCTCAATGTTGTAATTGCGAAGACGGCCGACGAAGCAAGGCCTGGAAGGCGCTTCTAAGGCGGGAATGCCTCGAGAAGTTCACGACACTTCTTGGAGCTTCCATCGCGCAGCCCATCGCATGCCAACCCCTCGAGTGATGAACACCGCACTGTGCAGGCCACTACCACGAACAATCACAGAGTTTGATGCCGGGCGGGTCCGTCCTTACATCCGTATGCTCCAGTTTACATGCAGTACCCTATAGCCACTAGGGCCCCCGCAGCTTTATAGGGGCTGGTGGAAGGACTGTTTTTGCTGAGCCGTTCTCTGTCTCTCTCTCCCCTTTGTTCCTCATCTCTTAGGGGTTCTGTTGGAAGGCTGATACGGTTCGCTCAATACAGGTCAAACAAAATCATTTTTTGCTTCCTTTAGACAAACAACACGTGGCTTTCTTGTACTCCTTGAGTGTTACTTTGGATGCGTGGGTGTGTTTATTAACGAACCAAAGCAAGGACCAAACCTGACGAAAGGAAAGCAAGCACGCATAGTCCCCTGCATTTTTTCTCAAGTAAGAGAGCAACCCGACATGGCACTTGCAACGTACTGCATTCTTCTTGTTCATCTGTTCCCGGTTGTCGCTTGCTTGATCTCGTCGTTTTCACTGAACAGAGGGAGGCAACCGGAAAGAGCAAACTAAACACGGAACAAGAATACAAATCCTCCAAGCCTATGTTCCACAAATCGTGCATAATTGCACGGAATGAATGGCACCTTTCTCCGTCTCTCCACTCCTGCGATCTGGCACCCCGGCTCTCCCCAGGCGATCTTGGTTGCGACCTCGCATGTGCTGCGTGCACTGAGTCCAAGCACTTCGCCAAACTCCACAGGCGGCTCGGCCTTGCCCTTCTTTCCTTTTCCTTGCAAGGAGTGCAAGATGGTCTCTCAATGTCTCCCATTCCCTGCTGCCGGTAAGCCAACTACTTGAGCGGCCAAGGCTCCCTTTCCCTTACCTTTGCCCTTGCCACCCTCCTTCCCCGGCTTGGATTCCTTGCAAGGAAAGCTGCTGGCATGACAGGCCGCTACGTACAGTCCAAGGGGGAGAATGCTCACGTCGTCCTCTCCGTCGCCAGCCTTCTCACCTCGAAGTTGCCACTCTTACGTTTTTAAAAGGCAAGCTGTCATTTGTCCCCAGCAGTCCTTCTTGGTCCTGACCCTGCTTCTGGGAGTTTCCTGCCAGGGGCTAAGAGTAGCAGAAACGAAGAGACGACGGCAAAGCCATGAACATGCACATGCTCAGGGTTGTGTGCGGACGACTCAACTGAATGTTTGAGGGCCGCCATGCACACTTGCTCGGGTGTCGGAGCTTAACAGATCATAAGTATCTGTTTTTTTCATTTTTTATCTGTGTCTTCTTATCTTCTCATAGTGCGTCTTTCCCGCAAAAAGCATTGACGGAGACAGAATCTAAGACTCTAAAAACGAGACAACTATCGATAATTGTGGTGCGGAAAAGAGAACGGCTTGGAGCTTGATGACGACGGATAACATCGGGCATCTCCCAAACAAGCACCAGAGAAAACAACTGCAGTCAGTTGTAGCACAGAGGCCTGCAAAGGGCACGACAGTGAAGAAAATACAAGAAGTGGCTTGTCTTGAGTAAGCCATCAAGGGTCTGTGCGACCCCTTTAGGCCTGGAACGTCTGCAGAGCTTTGGATAAATCGTGGCCCAATGGCAAAAAGATGCACGAAATGGCCTAGGGCACAAGCATGGCGGCCTCCGCCCTTGTCTCGATCTCCTTTTCCTCTGTCTTTGCCCTTCCCCTTGCCCCCTCACAAGGGAGGTGACAGCCGCTGACCGCATCTCACTTTGAGCCTGGTATGCTGCCTTCGAAACCCCTGAGCTCCTGGCCCTTCTTACCATCCTGAATATCAGTGCACCGCATGGTGTATCGTCACGTCAAAACTGCAGTCCACATGCACGCAAATGGGAGTCTACACTCTCCACAACTCTCGCCTTTTCCCATGGCCAGCAGGTTCTTGTGAGGGTGTTCCACGAACAGTGTGAGTGTGACGACCAAGCAGGGGTCACGAGACAAAGCCGCAACCGCGCCTTTCCCTTCGAATTGCCGCCAGAGGATTTTTCACCTGACGGACACGTCTTGCACCAGCTTCACTGCAGCTCATGCCCAAACGTGCATGCTGGCAGCAAACAAGCATACGCTCCAGTGTCAACTTCAAAAAGGGCAAAAATTGGAGAAATCACTTATTATCTCTTATTCCTGCCGTTTGAGACCCGAGAAAAGGCGGCCGCAGGCGGCCTCGGGGCTCAGGCCGGCCGGGGCCCTGCCTCCGCCTCGGCAGATCCGGAGGATTTCACGCATGTTTTGGTGGCGCTTCAACCCAGTGAACTGCTTTCCGGGGGTCTTACGTCTTACATGCCACAAAAGTTTTCCTTGTGCACATGAACTCTTGCAGCAAGCCGCGGTGGAACCGACTCACCCCACTTTCTGAATCACTGCGGATGTTGCTGGTGGGATGCCTGTACAAAGTTGGCGCCCTTGCTGCAGTAGCCTTGCTTCCGATATCTGTACATCTGGCCTTCGGCCAAGAAGCCGACTAGAACGGCCAGGGAACCGTGAGCGACTGAGAACGTAGCAGTCTCGTGGAACTCAAGCTTAGGGCAGGCATGGGCGGTTCGGGGTTCTAGAACAGAAGCTGATCTACCGCCGCAAACAGCGAGGCTGTGTCCTGCATGGCCCAATCACATCGTGCTCTCAGGCTCGCCAACTCCTCTTCGTCCTCTTCAAACAGAGTGACCTCCGGGACACGGTGCAAAGATGCCCCCGGATGCCCCCGGGCAAATGTCGCATAAGGCCTGGGGAGGCTCCCCGTTCTGTTGCCACTTGCGCTCGACGCAGGGCATGCCATAGATCGCCAGGCCCTGCATGGCCTCAGACAGGTGCTCAACAGCTCATCTCCCCGAAGCCCTTGCAGCGACGGGGTAGAACCTGCAAGCGTCCAACTGCTGACTGCACCAGGACCTGGCCTGGAGCAGTGGATGGTGGAGCTGCAGCGGTTTCGGCGGCTCGAGGTCGTACTCTCTGCTCGAGCAGTGCTGCCAGGAGCAGACCACGCTCGACTCATCCATGCTCTGCTGTTGGTGACTGTGGACTGTGACCGCTGTAGGCCTTGTGAATCTCTGAAGCATTCAGGAAGTTCCCAGAACTTCGCTTCCAGCTGTTCGTCTCCCAAACTGCATCCTTCACAAGATGCTCTAGCGAGTAGACATCAGGGTTCAGGCCGTTCCAGGCTCGAAAATATCGCGATGTCTCAGGCAAGCCTCGCACTAATGCTTTCGCGCATGACAAGTCCCGAAACTTGAAACGAGTCGAACTACAGGCATGGCAATTCAACAGGACTGCAGGCGTTCCCAAGCACATGCCTCAAACAAGGAAAGCTCGGACGGCAACCTTGCCTCGATTTGCATCGAAAACAGAAATGCAGTGATTGCCGCACGTGCAAGCTTACTAATTAGACAGTTTCATATATGTTGTTTGCGATTCGTTTCCACGAAGCCTCCCAGGCCTTACTGCCCAAGCAAGTCTGGCCATCTGAGGCTCACCTCAACCGCTTGCCTTTGAACCCTACACCTGCAGAAGATGTCAGCACAGCGGGCGTACGATCGAGCTACAGTTCCGCGGGTCCTTAACCAGCCGGCCTTCCTTCCACACGCGCTCTGCATAGAAAGAGGGTCTCCCAGGTCCTTTAAAATAGAAGAACCAAAGAGCCACACAGCCGCAGCGTAAGAAAGAAGTGCCGTGCGAACATGTGCCTCCTACACGGTAGGGAATACAGGTGGATCGCTCCAGCCCATGAAGCAGCCCATTTGGAAGCCGCCGTCGCTGGAGCCGAACATACCTGAATCCAAATGCTTCCAGGGTCAACACAACGTGTCTCGTTTCCTTGTGTCTGGAAACTGCTGACATGGTTCAAGTCGCCACACCTTTCTGATTCTGGCGAATCTTCTCTGGCGAACCGCTCCTCAAGCTTTCAAGACGGAAGGCTGAATCCACAACATGCATGCAGCTTCCACTCATCCTGAAACTCCCGCCTGAAGAACCTCTTTCGTAGCCGACACTGCTTCAGCAGTGGCGCGACCTGTTGCAAGACGTTGGTTCCAGCCAACGTTCATCAATCTTCTTTCGGGAACGCGATATCTTGCACAATGTGCACCGATTTGCACCGTAACCCGCGCTCTACCCGAGTATCTCGGTTCGCCACTGCACCGGGCCAAGGCTGCCAAAACATCCAAAGCAGCACAGTCCTGGACAAGACTTGTGCAGATCACGCTGCTCCGACTGCAGGGAGGGGTCTCCAAAAACGTGCTTCTGCTGGAGCTTCAGAATGACATGAAAGCTTGGAGGATTGCGAAGGGCTAATTTTTGAGTATTGCTGGTTAGGCATAACATAGAGTTCTGTGAGTGAGCTGATCGAATGGTTGGCTCAAGCTTTCAGCTCCTCTGTGTTTGGTATCAGGGACTTTGCCATAATGGGTCCTCACTCGCTCACCCGTGTCGTTGGCTGCTGCGTGGCCCTGGTTGGGGCTGGTGGACGAGTTGGGGATTGTCCTCGGGGAACCAGACGGAGCTACCTCCCGTGGTCGAAGGTGGTGATCCGCCCTCTCCTCTCATAGGCCCATCCAAAACAGGATCGGCTTCAGTGTGGTGGGGCGAGTGGAGCTTCCGCTTTCCCTTCGGGTGGAATACCTTTGTCGTCTTCTCGACCCCTGAAGAGGTCGGATCTCTCAAGACCCAGGGAGGCTGGTTCCTGTACTTGACCGACAAGCTTGGGTTGTGGTGTTTTGGACATTACTGGCCCTTGGTTGGTTGGACAGGACTCTGCCTTTTCATCTTGGGCTGCTTGGTTGCTCTGGCCTGGGTCTTGAGGACGTGCGAGAAATGGTGTGCCTGTTGTACTCGATGCTGCAGGCGGCACCGCCCTCCCTTCGGTGCTCCCGCCCTGGACGCAGCTCTCCACAGGCTTCCGATCACCCCGTCACCGCCTGCTTTCCAGCAAGTGACTTTGGTTGGGCTGAGTGGGGGTGCACTCGTGGACACGGAGTACTTCCAACGACAAGTTAGAGGGCGCGGGATTGGCAAGAAGCCGCATGACCTGGTCCTTCAATTCCCGGCCGGAGCTGCTCGTCTTCAACCTGATTGGAGTCAGAGGACTCGGATCGATCGGCACGGGCTCTGGATCAGACCAGGAAGGGTTCTTGGTGCTACCACCCGCCCCCTACGAGAAGAGCTGGCACGATGCGAGACGATTCATCTATGGCTTTGCAGGGATTGTAATCAGCCGGGGGCGCTCCATTGCACTGCGTATGCAGCCGTTGATGCGGAGGCCTTGGTCGACTTGGGCGCTTACGGGAAATTCGGAGGGTGGAGATGCCTCGTACTATGCGGCCGTGGCTTGGCTCGGCTTCGTCGTGGTGTCACCGCCCTTTGTCGCTGCGAGTGTTTCCGCCCTACACCTTCCAGAAGTGTTGCCGAACAAGGAGTACTGAGTACTGAGGTCGCTTGACCCGGATTCTGAGTCCGACGCGGAGACCGCCCCAGACCCTTGTGAAGCCGTACTAGTAGGGCTGGAGTTGCAGGGGAAACCTCGGGCCTTGGCCCCAGATGGTTGCGAAGACCGAGCAGCCTCCGAGCCCACTAGGTTGATGGCTGAGGACGTCCACTTGTCGGATTTGGGCGGAAGAGAAAGCGCCCGTCTTTGCAATCGGCACAGCCAACTGTATCTTCTCTCGTGTCAGGGTAGGAAGTGCAGTGTGGTTTCTTGTTTTGAGAAGATGCATGGCGCCCATAAGGGTACCCCTCTATGTAGGCGGCATTTAGCAGAGATGGGCCGTTCCAGTAGCTCCGAAGAAAGGAGCGCCGGGGCCGAAACCCGAGGAGCCGATCCTAAGTTCCATCCGCCGCTCGCATTCTGTCGACTCGCATCGCAACTGCGGAGACCGAGCTGTGAGGTTCCAGGATCTGACCGACCCTTTCTCCCCGAAAGGGGGGCACTGAGTCTGCTGAGTTTGAAGTTCCCACTAGGGCCGAGCGGACCGCTCACCCTCGGGCGGGAGCTCCTGCTCTCGTTCGTCTTCGCCCTTTCTTCGGGAAAGGGGCTACCTCGGCCTGGTACATCTTTGTGGGAGTCGTGGAGGGGATGTCTCCTGACAGCCGGCGTAGTGAAAGATCTTCGAGTCAGCCTACCGTGGCATTGCCTGGGCGATCCGCCCGAAACTGACTCAGCTGGGCGATACTCACGTAGTTGGCCTCAGGAGTTCCTCCATTCTGAGCCCAAGGACCTTGAGGAGAAGGGGGTGTCGATCCAGGCAACCTTGCTGGCCTCCTCGTCCTATGCATGGTGCCATGAACGGGAAGGTCCAGAGGTCGTGGATCAGAAGGCCCCGCCCTTTAGCCTCAGATGACTCTTCTTTCAGATGAAGGAGAACAACCTCGACCTGAATTCGGAACTCCACCCAGGCCTCCTCCAGTTCCCGCAGCGACGACAGGCACCTTGGACAGCAGACCTATCCACCCCTGGAAGCAGAAGTCGAACCGACCCTCCTGCTGGACGCCTATCGAACCGCTGAGGAGCAAGGGTCCTCCACCAACAGCGGTGAAGCCATCGCGTTGGTAGCCGGTGCGTTTGGGCTTAGCCCAGAAAAGGTACAGCTCGGGCTGCTCGGCACGATCCCAGATCCGGAGGCCTCAGCTCCCTCTCATGCGCCAGATCCTCTCGCTTGGAGCTCGAAGGCACTAGGTCGACTTAGTGAGTCATTGGGCGCTCCGCACCTTCCACCTCCTCCGCTTCCACTGGGGCTCAGCACCACTGCGCAGGAGTTGGTAGGTAGGCCCTCAAGGGAGTGCCCCTCGAAACCCTTTACTCATGCCGGCACCGGCGTCAGGTGCAGCTAGCCTGTTCCCTAAACCTCAGGTAAATCAAGGGGAGGCTGATCGCGCACTTGACTTAGGTCTCAGAGGAACAGAGGCTATGAGTTTGGGAAGAAATCTCCTAAGGAAGGCGGGAGCCAACTTCGGTGACGGCTATGCAAGGCACCATTTTGGGATGATAGGATGAAACATAGGCTCAGACATCAGTCTCCGATGCCTCCCAATCCGGGCCCTGGTAATTAGGCACATCGAGGGCATTGGGTGAAAAGTAAACTGCGCAACTAGGCCAGGCTTGCTGCAGGGTGATGAGCAAGTTCTCTAGGCGCAGAAAGGTCAAATTTAGGCGGGATCTGATCAGATCAATCTTGGCCGAAATAAAGGCCCAGGGCGAAATGAGGCTTCGTAGGCGTTGGTGATCACGGGCAGCCGTATGGTAGTGCCACAAGGCTTGTTGAGCACCTGATCGCTCAGCCTCCAAAACGCGGACCCTAAGGTCAAGGCTTTGAAGGCGACGGTTCAGCTCGGCAATGTCGGTTTGTTGGGCTGGCGCCTGAGCGCCAGAAGAAGAGGCTGTAGGATCGGCTGGCAAGTCGGACTCGACGTTCATGGCTAAGTCGGCTGAAGGCAATGGGTCTGGTACTGGGCTATGATCGGCTTGAAAGGCAAGGGGTCCTGAAAGACCCGCGTTGAGGCGCTGAATCTGCGTCGCTACCGGTGGGCTGCCCCCCGCTGAATTGGTATGATGGGCTGCTGCGGCTGTTCCAACCAGCATCCCAAGCTCGGCGCTCGGCTGCGGTGCGAGGCATGGCAAAAGGGGGCTAGATAGGCTGACGCAAGAAGTCTGAAATCTCGAAGCGAGTTGCTGCAGGCAAAAGTGGGTGATAACGGTAAGCAAAACAGTCTGACTGAGCTGGAGACAGACTGAACGTCGAAGGCAATGTAACAGATTATACCTGAAAGGGCAAGGGCATGGCAGTTGCCAAGGCCTGTTGGGCTGCAAAATCATGGCAGGCTTTGCTGGCTAACATCAAGAGGCGCCACTCTTGAGACTGTAGGCATAGCAAAACGTGCGAGCAAGGCTGGGTGCCGAACAGTAAGCCTTCAAGGCCCAGGCCTGACAGGGCATAGCGAAAGTCATCGCTGCGAAAGGCTAATTGCTGGGACAAACCAGCGCGATACATGAATTGCGGTCTGATTCCCAAAGGCACGAACTGAGGCTGGAACTGATATCGAAGGCCTGGCGGATATGCTTCGGAAGACTGACTAAGAGGCTGGGAAATGCTTGAGGAAGCAGGGCTAGAAGAGCTACTGGGCGACCCGAACTCGAAGCCTTCCTGCAAGATTTGGGCGAAGCCGGGCGACCCTAGGGTCGGAAGGCTATCCTCGGAGAGGAACCTAGGCCAAGTGTCCTGAGAGAACAGGGTAAGCTGTCCCATGTCGCGAGGCTCGACCAAGCCGGAGGTCGTCCCAGAAACACCAGCTCCAAGACTGGAACCTACCCCGAAGCGGTTCCCGTCAGAAGCAGTTGGCAGCAGATCCAAGGCTGCAAGACTGCAAGCTGCCCCCCGGGCGGCCAGTGAACATGCTCCACCCGGTGATTCTCCCGAAGCAGGAACAACGGCGTCTACTGAGACACCAGGTCCAGCCTGAGGATCTGCTGAGGTGGAACGAGGCGAGTGCACGCCCAAAAGTTCCTAAGGAACTCGAGGCGCTCCGCCCAGAGTTTTGGAATTGAACTGCTACAGCTCTTTAGCCCAAGTGGCGGGACTCACTAGGAGTACCCACTGTACGTTGTGCTGCTGCCTAGTAGTAAAAGTTGTGATGCGAGCATTCGTGCTTTTTTCGGATCGGCTTTCGGGTTTCGTAGCACCCACCAGGGAAAGGCACCTTTGGTTGGTTGGTGTTTGTTGGCTGTTTTGGTTTGTGTTTTCGAGTAAAGCGGCGGAGGCAATGCCCGAAGCAGGCGATCCGCCATCTTTGATGGCGATCCACCGGGCTTTTAACAGTCGGCCTGGCGACTGCTTCGCACTCTGCCGCCCGTCGCAGCAAAAAGGAAGGTGCCTCTCTCTTTGGCGCATGCCCTTTTGGAACAGTAGAGTGTGAACTAGCAGAACCCTGCTGGTTTCGGAATGTTTTGCCGGGAGGGACACAAGTCCGGGACCAATGACGCTTCTGAGAGCACCCGAGACACGTGACGGTGCAGAGCGAGGGCAAGAACGAGGGTGAGGGTGAAGGGGAGGGGAAGGGCCTCCCTCCCTCCCTCCCTCTCTCTATGTCTCTTCCGTTGCTTTTCGAGGCACCAGGGCCACGAATGGGCAGAAGAATTTTGGCGAGGTGCGCCATCCCGAAAGGACAATTACAAAACAAGCGCACGGAAAGATAAACCTGAACAGTCTCAACAGGTGTCTTCCGACATCTCTTTTTTCTTCGCGTCTCAGCATGTCTCTGGCTGATCAGCGTCCCCATTCAGCATTGACTTCGACAGGATGCCGTCCTGGGGCGATTGGGTCTAGGGGTCTAGGATAGGTCTAGGATTCATAGGAATTTAAAGTTGCAAATTCGATGTCTGCCTACGCATAGTTAGCTTTGCGACCGGTCAACGGCAATTCAACCGCGAACAAAGCACTGCGGATCGCATCCTTGTAGAAGTAGTGTTTCGCCGGCACTCCAATTCGTGCCTGGAAGGCATCTGCAATCATGCGCTCTAAAATACAAGACCCGTGAAGCTACACAGCCACGGAACACCTTGTTCTCATTCCGCTTCAGCTTTCCCTCTGTCCGGCGCTGGTGGAACACTCTTCGATTCGACTCCTGGGCTTTGAGGGGGCCGACTCAGCATAAGGCCGACATCATTTCGGAGCTTGCAGAGACTCAGCGCACCTAATCTATCTATCAAGTTTTCAATATTCGCTTTTGTTCCTTTTGCATGGGCCCCGCTGTGATGGGACCTTTGTTGTCCCCGTCCCACTCCCCGTATGTATCTGTCTTTCTTGTTTCATGTTTTGGTTGTATGGCACTCAACCTGGAAGCTCGCTCCCTTGCAACCTCTGCCTCTCACTCCGGCTGAAACATCGACATGAGCTCCATGAAGAGTCACAGCATGCTTGGTCATCTTGAATTGTAGTTTATCGGGAACTGGACTGGCATCCAAGCAAGGTCGGGCTGCATGTGGTAGCACAAAAAATCATGCAGCATGCAAGCATGTCCAAACACGCAAGCAGTCGCAGAGAACAAACCAAGAAGTTCATTGCAGTCTAAGACACATTCATTTGACCCCATTTTTTGACCTCCAAGACAGGATCGCAGTGTTCGACTTTCTGCTCCGTTGTGTTGAGAATAGCTTGTGAAAGAGCCGCGCTTCCTCCCTTGGAGTGGTGTCCACGGCCAAGCTCTTTCAAGCGCAAGACCAAGTCGGTGTCTTGACAACCCATTGGGAATGCATCTTCATCATAGCCGCCGATCTCCATGAAATCGTCCCTCTTGGCCGCGATTCGACCACAGGTACCTTGACCGTGTTCGTACTGGGCAACAGCAGCACCGTCCTTGAAGCGCTCACAAACATCCTGTAAAAAATTCGCACCAATTAAGTTATCGCTGTCGACATTCACGAGAATATGCTGGTCAGCCACAGCATGTGCCGTGTTCTTGCCGACTGATGCATGCCAGAACTTCTCCTCTGCTCTGTAGACTCGCAGCAGACCGCATTCCATGGCAAAGCGGCACCGCTCCACCAAAAACTTGAAGCTGGAGTCCTTGCTGCCCAGGTCGACCACGTGAACACAGCACGACTTCCGATACGGCCAGCAATGCATCAGTGTCAGTGGTAGAGCTCGACGCAACTGCCAGAGTCTATTCATGGTAGCTGTGCAAAGTCCAACAGAGTAAGGGAGTGGCTGTGTCGACTTGCTTGGATCCTGCAAGTGCATCCATGCTTCGTCCAGCTGTGGCTGCAGAGCGTGATGGCAGGCCCAAACAGCTGCCTTTCGAAGAGTTGGTAAGAACGCCCCATCCCAAACCTCTTCTTGAGTCGCGTCCTGCTGCAGCCATCGCACACGAGTCGTCGTGCTGCGTTCTGAGTCCAAGAACCAAACGCTCCGCTCTCCATGCGGGCCGCGGCCTTGGCCCGGATCCCAAACGAGTCCGATTTGAGGAAGCTCGGGTTCTCTGCGACTCCGAAGCTTCACATGTCCTCTGGGCCTACAGGGTCCCTGTCCGTGTGAGTCCCCGCCCTTTCCATCCCACACCTCCAGCACAGACGGACGGCCTCTGTCCCCACGACCTGTCTTGCGCCGGACCTGTACCAAACCCAACGTGGAACTGATCCACTGGCCCAAAAGCTTGTCCACCAGCTCAGACTCCTCGCCCGCTACCATCGCACTGGTTCATGACACTCTGTGGAGGTGCCGAGCAACACTCAATCTACAAGAAAATTCTGTACCTGGGGAGTGAAAGGCTGAAGACCGGAACATGAACTTCTGGCTAGGCACAGAACAGACCTAGCAATTCAAAGCATTGAGCCTGCCTCACAAGGAATAACTATCAACTATCAACATCAAGGAAGATCATCTCCTCTGTTGCCATGTCACTTTCTCGCTCCATGCACCCCCTCTCAAAGTCAGTCCGGCAGGTGCTGGATTGCAACGTCGGGCCAGGTTGACATCCGAAATCCTGCGTATGACAACGTGAACATGTATCATCTGTCGATTATGCTGAAAGATCCGAGCAGAATCATGTCTGAAGTTGCCATCAGAGGTGCTTTCGCTCATGCTCGCCAATGTTTCAGAAGCAACTGCCTTTACAAGAAGTTCTGCAGCTTCCAAACACGCCATAGCTTTGATGCCCTGTAAAATCTTCGAGTAGATTTCATAACGCATCACTGGTTCAGGAAGCCGGTCCCGTTTCAGCAGTCCTCGAACCCTCAAGAGCTTTCGAAGAGGCTATACCACTTGAGCGCAAAACAACGGCTCAGATGCAAAAACAAGGCAGAAGTTTCTGCAAGAGGACATCACCAAAGGGCTGCCAGAGCAACCCTGCCAAGGGTCGTGCTGCTGCGGTCTGCCAGAGCTTTCTCTTCTTGGCCCCTGAAGGCCACTCACACCATGCCGATGCCGCATATCCTGCCCGATGAAACTGAGAGCAGAACACCCGAGGTTGACGAGCTCTTTTCTAACCTCGCAGCATTGTGCCAGGTCCGTCTGAAGATGCAGCCCAGAACGCGGACATCCGAACTAAGATAGTGCCTCAAGTCCCACGAACCATCGGCAACAAGCAGTAACCTCTCAGGCCCTGACGCCCCATAGCCTGGTGCAGACCCTGAAGAAGAAGCTGAAGCGCCGTATGGTGATCCATAAGCCGGGGCTCCGTAGCTCGGAGGCGCCCCGTATTTTGGCGGGGGCCCATAGCCGTAGCTTTCCGGAGGTGGTCCGTAGCTCGGTGGCGGCGGTCCATAACCGTATGCTGGCGGTGCACCATAGCTTGGTGGGGCGCCGTAGGCTGGCGGATAACTGTACTCTGGAGGAGGATAGCCAGGCGGAGGGCCATAGGCCGGAGGGGCTGGATAGCCAAAGGCATATCCATCCGGTGGTGGGTAACCGGGTGGCGGATAGCCGACAGGCGGCGCCGTCGGGTCTGCCATCGCGAACAAGGGTGGGCTCTCAGATCTACATCTTGCGGTCAAGGATGTCTCGGCTATGCACTTGATGGGAACTGATTCCGGCGATCGCTATCATGCTTGGACATCCGCAATCTGTCAATATACTTGGAAATTGACTCCGAGGTAGCTGTTGGACACACTTGGTTTTCCATGCTCATGTCTTGATGGTGCACCGTCCTCGCTCCCATCCATAATCTGTCTTTCCCGTCCTTTCTCATAGTCTAAGTCAGCTTGAACCACGGTGCATTTGATGATACATGACTGGATATCTGATATTTACCTCATGCAAATGAGCATGTCTCAACGTGAGCTGGTTGGGAATGTGGCGGTTCTGGCAGTAGCTTCCACATAGATGCCAACGCCCAAACGTCGGGCGTGTGAAAACAGAGCCATGATGACTGATGCCACTGGCGTTCCGTGCTACGAAATGCAAACGAAAATACCAGCACATGATTCCAACACTGCACACAACAACAGAGATTGCGCTACGCCAGCACAACAGGAAACCGTCCGTTGTTCACCCCTTTGAAGTGGCCAATTTTCGCTTACCCTGTTTTGCAAGAGACCAACACGCAAAGCAATACACAATGACAGCCAATCAATGTAAATAACGGCTCAACAGTCTTTCTGAAGACCAAGACTAGCTTCCACTATACAACTATTCAATAAATATTCCGAACGTGATTTGACAAGCGTGCCGGCAAAAGGAGTTGACTTCTGTAATGTTAAACACGGCGGAAGCTTGGGCTCCATCCCTTCCTTTCCAGACTCAAAGGGGCCCTGGTAGCGAAGGCGAGTCGATACTCACAGATCTGCACAACTGAACTGTTCAGAGGAAACATGCCAATCACACAGAATGATACTGTGGGGCTTGAGGGCTCTTGGATTTACATCCATCAGGGGGTCCCTCCGACAGTTCAAGCATCAGGGCTTCGAGAGCCTCCTCTTTAATGGCAGATTTTGCCACATGCATAACACCACGAAGCAACTTGGGGTCTGCAAGCATGTAGTAAATGTAGTGTCCTGGCAACCAGTGGACTTTCGCGTTGAGTATTCGGGTGCTATGGCACATCGCAGCCACGTCGATTTGGGTACCGCGATCAAGTCCTGCTGATCCGCTTCTGCGGTGGAACAAGTCGTAGAGGGCTCTGGCATCGGTGATCGCGATGCTCTCCTCCCAACCACAACGACACTCTCGTCGCTTGACAGCCGCGCGGTCCATAGCCAAAGCCTCTGAGCCCAGGTTCGGTTCCGGCTTCCGTTTCCTACCGGGTTTAGCTAAGGAAGGGACCTAAGCAGCAAGCAGCACGGTCAACCCTCTTTTTTGTCCGTTGGCGAAAACCAGTCCAGAGTCCACAAGTAGCCGGTCCTGTGTTCAGACCGGTCGGAAACCGGCAGCCACGACCGGACCGGCTACCTGAAACTGACCGGTCGAAGTTGGTGTATCCGGAAATCCAACCGGAAGACCAACTGAAAATCCCATTCGCGGAGAAGGAGGGAAGCGTGACAACAGGCAGTTTTTTTGCTAGTGCCGTGTGCGCTGTG
>CAJNDV010031947.1:18021-37537 GCA_905221635.1 Symbiodinium sp. CCMP2456 | reverse complement strand
ATGTATGTATGTATGTATGTATGTATGTATGTATGTATGTATGTATGTATGTATGTATGTACGTACGTACGTACGTACGTACGTACGTACGTACGTACGTACGTACGTACGTAGGTAGGTAGGTAGGTAGGTATGTATGTATGTATGTATGTATGTATGTATGTCGGAAAACCTGTCTACATGTATACATGTATACATGTAGAAGTGTAGGTATCCAGATATGTATATGTGTTTTTTTTATTCGCATATATGCAATTATGTATATACACATTCATGGCATATGCTCATCTAAACAAGAATATAGGCAACTACAGGTCTTGTTACGGATAAAGATAGACTTCTAGTTTTGAAGGTGGAGTTGGTGGATGTGACTCCGGCGGCTGTTCTTTGGCATACAAAGCCGCCTTGCGGAATTGGTTCAGCGAGCGTCAAGATGTGTTCTGGGCCCGGCGCTCAGCGTCCGAAGGGCAGCTAGACAGATAGATAGTATACTACAGTAGTAACTTTGTAGTATACAATAATAGAGTACTAGTAACTTTGTAGTGTATAATAATAGAATCACATCTTAGAATATATCACGATACATAATAGTACATTCTAGTAGTATTAGAAGTAGTATTATATCTCGTGCCGCAGGGTAATGCAAGAGTGCGGGCTTGGGAGTTCGTGCAGGTGATGAGCATCGGCGATCAATTCACGGACTCGGCCGGTGTCGCATCTGGACTTCGAGTGATATGGCAGCAGTGGTCTGCGGTTCTCTCACGCTTTTGCAGTTCCAATGTCACTCGCGGAACTTGTCCAAGAGGCGAAATGCCAAGCACAGGTCAAGCTGCCAAACTTCTGGTTTGACAGCAGCGTGGTTCCCAACCCGCTTGGCAACGGCGGCAAAGTTCACTTGGATGAACACGGGAGACATGGCAGCAAAGCTCGACGTAGCTCATGGCAATTTCAGGCACTTCCACGCACGTGCTGCTGAAAGTCAGCAATTCGTGATAAAAAGTAGTGTGAGTGGCCATTAGAAACGATAGCAATTCTGCGCGAAATCCGGAGCAGAGCCTTTTCACCGAGGTGGTCGTATATAACGAGGTTGCTGTAAGGTAGGGGCCAAGAAGCAGTGGGACGGCACCATCACAAAGATACTGGACTCAAGGAACAAGCCAGGCCTTGCACAGTCCAGCCGAAGCCGTGCTTTACTCTGCGACCTGGCCCCTTCGCACCTCCAGTATTTGCAGTTCCAAGCTGGCAGCAAGAAATCTCGAATGATCCAGGTCGTCCGGGCTTGAGTTCTGCAGTGCCTTACTGACCTACTGTGCCTGCAGTAGTGGGAGGCTGGCATGTGATACTGAAACCCGACAATGCAAACGTGTAGGCTCTGCTCCCCGAACCCTGAAATTGTGCCCTGAGCCCTTAGCCTCACCCATGCAGCTTTATAATTACCACATAGCACCGGCCCCGTGCCGAACGCAACCAGGGAAAGCAAAAAATGCTTTGACGCTGCAGCCTCGTTGCCACCTTCAGGACATTTCCACCCGGAAATGAGCACTGCGAGCTGAACTGTGTGGTCGGCCCCGACGATGCATGCCTGGAAGCCTCGCTGAAAGATGATGCGATATACTGGAGCCCCTGCTTCAACAGAGGGTCAGGGTCCACCGGATGATAATCCTTCCCACGAGCTGATAGTGTTAATCCTCCTCCCTCCTGGCAGTCGCATCACGATTGTGCTTATCAGTCTGTGTTATTGTTCTTCTGCTGCACCTGCTGCTGCCCCTGCTGCCCCTGATGGTGGTGGTGCTGCTGCTGCTCCTGCTTCTGCACCTTTCAACTCTTTGGGGGGTTTGGTGGATGTTGTCATGTCTACAGGACTTGGCTGAAGAATGCAACAATCCAAGGCACACCAGGCTCCAGTACTGCCTTGACCAAGACCGTGAGAAGAGCCCTGATCAAGTCCATGGATGTAAATACAACCTCCTGACGGGAGCGGTGACTTGTTGATCTTTTCTGCATGCTGGGTGCGGCCAAAGTGCTGCTCTGCAAGTGCGGCGGAAGAGAGTTCCCAGAGACTCCAATAATTTAAGGTATGTTCCTTAATTAAATTAAAGGATATTGGAGTCTCTGGGTTTGCAAGCATAGTTCGAGCATCGCTGTTTCTGCGGCCGAGCCGTGCCTTCGTGGCCGAAGCGACAATCTTGCACGCCGGAGCTTTGCAATCCTGTCGCTCTTTTTCTTTTGTTGCCTCTAAACCCCTAAACCCCTAAACCCCTAAGCCCCTAAACCCTAAAACCCTAAACCCCAAACCCTTGGTTGCTGTGTCTAGCGCTGAGGCGTGGAGCAAAGATGATTGGGAGCAGGCAAGATGGGAGGCCCCTGTTTGTGGGTGGGTGGGAGGAATCTTGGATGACGGATCTCGGATCCGCCATATTGAAATTCAATATGGCCTCAATATTTCAATATGCCCTCCTTGAATCCAAGATTCCTCTCAGGACTCCCGTGCAACCTTGGATCTTGGATCCGCCATATTGAAATTCAATGTGTTTCAATCGTTCAATGTGGTCCTTTGCCCTCCTGGGTTTTGTTGTCTCCACGGCTCTTTGACAGTTTCTATGTGCATATCTGCGACAGTGCGTAGGTGCAGATCTGCTACATGCGCATAGCTAGGCAGCTTGAACCAACTGCGTCATTCACGTTGCAGCCCTTCTCAAAGCCGCTACCCTGCTTGGCGCGCTGTTTCACATAATTCGGATCATTCGGATGTTCGGAAACTTTATGATTTCTCTGAATGATCCGAAATGAGCTATTTCACATAATTATGTTCCTAGATTCCGGGTTTCTGACAAAGAAATCCCTTGTTCGAGGGGCGACAATTTAGACTGTGAATTCTCAGATCTTGGGCTCCTCCTGATTTTCCTTATTTCTCGGGTATGCTATAGGTTATTCTATAAGGTATTCTAAACGGCATCTAAAAAGTATAGAGGATCCATAAGGTAACTTTAACGTATACAGAGGGCATATTACATAGGCGGTCTTTTGTAAGGTAAATGGTATTCTTGCAGGGTATTCTATAGCATACTGCATAAGGTATTGTACAAAAGGCATTCTGCAGCCTATATTTAGGAAGGTATTCCGTAGGTATTCTATATGATGAGATTCTTCAATGTTTACAGAGGGGTATTCTATAAGGTAGTTGTTTGGCTGTTTCTCTTGGTTCCTGATTTCCTTCATAGGAAACCCTTACCTAATAAGCTACGATTCAACTGGGGACAGTGTTTCGGGTTATCGTTGGTAGACTGTCTAACCCGTAAAAGCACAGCAACGAGTAACAAAGCATAGATCTTTGAGGCAGGGGGGGAGCACATATATATGTATATACACATATGCATATATACATATATGCATATGTATATGCATATGCACATGTACATGTACATGTACATGTAGATGTAGATGTAGATGTAGATGTAGATGTAGATGTAGATGTAGATGTAGATGTAGATGTAGATGTAGATGTAGATGTATATGTGTATGTAACTGTATATGTATATGTATATGTATATGTATATGTATATGTATATGTATATGTATATGTATATGTATATGTATATGTATGCAAGACTAGAACTTCAACAATATACACACATACATATGTGAGTACGAGTGTATGTGTATGTGTGTATATATTATATAATACATACACGTATTAGCTATTTTGACTGTTGGAACACGGGTATGCATACATACACATCGATTGTTTGTAGGCTATGTTTCGCGGGTATCTACCTGCAGTGTAGTTTTAGCAACAACGGTTTATGACACGCCCCACTTATGAACGTGCAAGTCTGTGCTCGAAACCCAAGATCCTGTAATGTACAAGCTTTCGCCAAGGGGGTGCTGTCAGCACTGTCGGTGTCGATATCGCCAGGATTTCATTATGCGGTCTATTACAAAAACGAATGCACGATTATCAAACTTATGCATGTCTCTAGGGACCACGTGGGAATATCTTGCAGCGCAAAAACTCATAATCCCAAGGTCGAATCGACAGTCCTCCTATAAGAATATTTCACATGCCATGTAAACGAAGAATCATGTAATCAACACACGTGCATAGCAGCCCTTACTTATAGTAAAGCTTGAAGTCATCCTTCTCGTTATTTTATTTTGAAGCCATGACAAGGGAGAAAACTTTAAACCCTAAACTAGAAACACAAGAGCAAGGACCCCAAATCAACTCGGCAACGCCACAGTCGCGATCTAAGGTTGATGATATAAATCCTGTAGCACCCATAATTAGGACTATACCAGAATTCCCATAGTTTAGGGTCCTAAGGTAATGCAGGGAACCATAAACCCTAAACCCTAAAATCATCAACCGTACCATGTGCTTACCATCATCCCGCCTCGCTACAGCAGTCCGGTACTGCGCATCAAGGGCTGCGTCGATCTCGTCGAAGAGATAAAAGGGAGCCTCGGTGGCTCCGACCGCTTTGATTCAGTAATTTAGGGTTTGGGGAGGACTTGTTTCTTTTTCCGCCTGTTTTGGGTCGCTTCCTCACCTGCTCCCATGTTCGGGTGTTTTCCGACCTCTCCACCCAATCTGGGGTCCCTTACCCACCTGGTTGGGTCGTTCTCCCACCAGCAGCACACCGTGTCTGGGTCTTCGGGTCTTTGTCTGACCTGCCTACCCTGGTTGGGATCCCTTACCCACCTGCTCAGGTCTTTCTAGCCACATGCTTCTAGGTAAGCCGCATGGGTCTCATTCCCCTTGCTTTGTTTGTTTTTTGGACCTGCCTGCCTTGTTCGGGTCTCTTTGCCCAGCGTCCGCGACACACTCCCTGGTGCGATCGTGAAAATTCGGCTGCAGTCCTGTCAGGTTTCGGGTGCAGCCTTGACAGATGTCCGGGACTTCGAAGGTGTGGCGCCAGGGCTCAACTTTCAACTCACACGTTAGTTGCAATATAGTAGAGCTAAGTCACATCACGTTTTGTTGGAAAACAGCTGTTGAAGGGGACGCGCGATGCCAGGAGGTCAAGTCATGGTGACATCAACATGGCTTTCGGTTTCCCCATGTAGACGCCGCATCAGCAAGGTTGCATCCACTAGACAACAAACGCATGGTAACCAAGCCATTCCCCATGCAGACGCCCGATTTGAGAGGCACCCACGCAAGACACACGTCGGATCATAACGCATCAGAACCAGCTGTTCCCCATGTAGGTGCTCGATTTCACAATCACACACTCAAGGCAAAGATCAGTGGCATCACAGCAAAACCAAACCAGCCATTCCCCATGTAGACGCCCCATTTGAGAAACAAGCGTGCCAAAAACGCATCGGTGTAGTCACAAGCACACACTCAAGGCAAGCATCATTGGCATCGCAGCACAACCAAGTCAGCTATTCCCCGTGCAGACTTGCGATTTCAAGACACACGTCGGTGTAGTCATAACACAGCAGACCCAGCTGTTTCCCATGTAAGTGACCGATTTCATAACCACACACTCAAGGCAAGCATGAATGGCATCAGCACAACTCAGCTATTCCCCGTGCAGACGCCCGATTTCAGAAGCACCCACGCAAGACACACGTCGGTGGAATCACAGCACATCAGAACCAGCTAATACAGGCACACGCTCAAGACAAACATCAAGGGCATCACAGCACATCCAAACCAACCTGCTTCATTCAGTGTTTGTTCGCCGCCGATCAGGGTGACCGAGACCACTGTGCCAGTAGAAGTGCTAGTAGAAGAGCTGCTAGGTATCATGCCCTGTTTTCTCCCTCGGATGTGCCATGCATTGAAAGAACGCAGACTTGATCCGAAGGCTTCGATCGGGGCTGTATAGCATAGTTACCACAGGGAACATGAGGAAGAGTGATGTTATAGTTCCGGAAGTAGTACAGGGTCCCCAGTCCTCAGTGGTGTGGACGCCAACCGATGTCATCACGACGACGACGACGACGTTGATGAACAAAAACAGCGAATACTTGCATCACAGCACATCAAAACCAGCCGCTCCCCGGGTAGATGCTCGATTTCGTAAGCACCCGCGCAAGAGGCACATCAGTGGGCATCGCAAACAGCAAATCAAAACCAGCCATACCCGGTGCCGACGCTCGATTTCGCAAGCATCCGCTCAAAAGAACAGCGACATCGCATCAAACGGCAAATCAAAACCAGCCGTTCCCCCTGTAGACACTCTATATATTGCAAACATCGAGTACTACAGCAACAACGACTTCTGCATGTAAATTGCTGCAAACTCAGCATGGGCTATCAAAACTCAACAACTGCGAATCGACGTGATCACGACTCCCTAAGTAGACGCTCGGTGATGCAAGCCCCCCGGGTGATTCCGCCCGGTGTGGGGTGGGATCCAAAATACATGATGCGACTTATAGCTCCGCCGCCGCGCGCTCCCTCTGCAGTCAGAGGCTTCAGAAAAGGAACGTTTGGGAAAAGAGCTCGTTTGCAATTAACTTTCAACTCAGAGGGTCTAGAACACGTTCGCTATCGCAATCTTGTGGTTCTGGCTACAGCCCTGACAGATCTTCTGGGAGTCGGAACGTTTGGGACACCAGCTCAACTTCCCGCATTCTATAAGGTCAGTTGATGTGCCCTCAAGGTCAAGGTGGTGCAGAAGTCTCGAAAAGACGAAGAGACTGCAAGCAATGCGGATGCTGTGTAAGCCTCACGCAGTTTCTAGCAGCTAGCTGCACACACCCATGCCAGGAGCCGGGACTCTTAGTCTCTCTTGCTGCCGCGTGAATGTTTTCGATCTTCTGCACCACTCACGACATCTTGCGGTTCTTCCGCGCACACGTTTCGAGGGCCGCCCCGGCTTTTGCCTTGGGGCAAGTGTGTCCAAGTCGACGTCGCCGACACACGCTCGCGCAGAGGTAAATGTGCGCATTGAGCCCATTGGCCGAAGGCACCGCAGGAGCAGAGAGTCTTGTCCTTGGCGGTAGCGTGCGTGTAGAGGCTTGGATAGTACTCTTGCGCGAGCTTACCCTGCATCACGACGCAGTGACACTGGAACAAAAGATCCAGGTTGGTGACGCTGAGCTTCGGGGTGCCCTTGGCAGACTTCTCGATGATGCCAGCAAGCCACGAAGCCTCCACGAGCTCCGTGTCCGCTGCTTTCATCAAAGCCACGATGCACGTGGCGACGCTGGGCTGACATTGGCGTCTGCCGGTTCCTCTCAGGGTCGGTCTTTCGTGAACGCATGACGTAGAAGATTGTGTCCGTTTCAGGATCCTCAATCTTCTGGACATTCTCTTTGTCTCTGGCATCCCAGTACTCATCGGCTGACCCAGCCGCTGCAAGCCCGCTCAGGAACAACGGGTGTGCGCAGGCGGGCCAGATAGAGACGGTATTGCCGACCCGTCGTCCTGCTGCATGTGCTCCAGCCATTCCTTCGTATACAGGGTTTGCATGGACGGCAGGATTTGAGTAAGGTGCTTTTTGGTGTTTTTTTCTGGAGCTGCTCCTGCCAGAAGCTGTGGAAGGCTTCTATGGTTTGTGTACCGGTCGCGCTGCACGACTCCACTCCAGAAGTCTCCCCAGAACAAGGTTGTTTCTGCGAGGGGCGCATCTCGAAGGCCAAATTTCTTGTGCAATACATCTTTGGATACCTCCTGGATGTATTCCTTTCGCAGGTAGGCAACTGCCATATGCAGATTTGAAGTTGGCCCTCTGCCAACCATCGAAGTCGTAAAATGACCAACCTGAATCCAGAAAGCACGGCAGCTCGGAACACCCACGCCTTCCATTGTCATGCAGCAAGCCTGGAAGCACACGTCCAAGACGGCACCTATCGTACAAGGCGTCCCTTCCTTGTCCCTGCCACAGCTCTCCGAATCTTTGGCAGGCTTCCGGAAAAGAAGGCCTGGCTGTGCTTGGCAAGGACACCGTTTAACACCAAACGAAGACACGACCTCCCAAAACAAGACTGCGGTACATTGACAGGCTTGCGTCCTCGCCCATTGTCTTTATGTGCGCTCCGCTCAGATCATGAATCCTCCTACCCTTATCGCTGCTACTTCCTCGTGTGAATGTGGAAGTGGTGTTAATCAACAAAGCTCCTTATGAAAGGGGATGCGAAAGGGAGCTGAGCGCGGGACATCTCCAGGGCAACTCTGGCCTTCGCCTCCTCGAAGCCCATGTCCACGAGTAGCGTCACGTCCCCGGGGCGGGGAGAGGCGCAGGCCCCTTCCTGAAAACTGAAACTTCGCATATGCCTGCGAAGCAGAAGGGGACTTGTACCTTGGATGTAACCGCAGGGCTTAAAAACTCTGCCTGCAATGACCATGCTTCAAGCAAACTCCTCCCTGCCCCAAAGCTTCGACAAGATCTCTCAGGCATAATGAGCCAGCATCAGTCAGCACAACAAAGCACAAAGTATGTTGGTAACACCCAAACATGACATCGCGGGTTGAACTGGCCTCACATTAACCGCACATATTGTCAGATAAATTATACAGATGCGACCAAAATATTCCAACTGATCGACTCAACATGGCAACATCGGTTTTAGCATGCGTTCACGCATAATCAAAGCACAAAATCGAAATTCAAAAGAGCAAGATCGAACTTGACAACCGAAGACAAACACACTTGCCAGCTAGGTCCAGGTTTAAACTTGCACGCATAACGCCTGGATTCGTCTCAAGATGCTTCTGCATCCGCCTGGTGTGCATTTTGCAACTCTTGCAGGAACACCCGCAAACAGCATTGAAAACCTCCGCCGCCGCCCCATTTGAAAACACAATGTCTTTATCGCGCACATGATTTGTGACAAGTTATGTACAGTCGGTGTTTGACGCCGTGCTCGTTCATGGTGCGATGTTCTTGAGAGCAAGCCTGCACTGCATAAAAAGAAAGCAGGGGTTTGGGGGGGCGCAGCCTCCCACATTTGCAAACACAATGTCTTTCTTTATCGCGGGCAATGCTCTGTGAAACGTTATATAAGAATGCTGCCTTTGTATTTCGGAAAAAAGAGGAAAAGACTCGATCTATTCTCGCGATTGTTCCCGAGCAAAATCCATCCTCAAATGTTCGCGGTCTTCCTCCATCCGGTGCCGGCCCCCTTAAACAATGCCGCGGACTCGCTCGTTTGGGTTTTTTCTGTGCCCTAAGTCTCGCCTCACCCGTCTCGCGGTCCCCTTCCGACCTGTCGCGAGGCTTTTCCTGTGCAACAGGCGGAAAAAGACCCCACGCTTCAAACACCAGCCCTTCTGGGATGTTCACGTGCTCCCTCCGTTCCGGTGCCTGCAGCCCCATAGAAAAAACCATCAATTCCCTCGTTGGGTTTTTTGTCTGCCCTCGGTGGGTCTCGCCTCACCCGTCTTTCGGTCCCCTTCCCACCTGTCGTGAGGGTTTGCCTTCCGAGCAGGCGGGAAAAATAAAGGACCTCTCCTCCGCGAGCGCTGGCCTCGGATGTTCACGCGCTTCCTCCGTTTCCTCCGTTCCGGTGCCTGCAGCCCCCGAAAAAAAAGCTGTGGAGTCCCTCGATTGGGTTTTGTTCTGCCCTGAACCCTAAACCCTAAACCCTAAACCCCAAACCCTGACCCTAATCCTAATCACCCGTCTTGCTGCGCCCTTCCCGCCCCCGCGGTCGTGTCGCGTCTCTCCTCTGTTCCAACCTGCGCCTGCGTCCGTTTTACCGGAGGAAACCCAGCCCGGCGTTTAGGGTTTAGGGTTTGACATTTAGGGTTAAGGGTTTAGGGTTTAATATTTAGGGTTTAGGGGTTTAGGGATTAAGGGCTGAGGGTTTAATATTTAGGGTTTAGGGGCTTAGGGTTTTGGGTTTTGGGTTTAGGGGTTTTGGGTTTTGGGTTTAGGGGTTTAGGGGTTTAGGGTTTAGGGTTTAGGGAGGCTTTAGGGTTTGGGGGTTTAGGGTTTAGCAATTTACGGCTTAGGGGTTTAGGGGTTTAGGGTTTACCCCACAACTTGAGCCACACCCGAAACCCGCAAGCCTGAAACGTGAGCTTTCCTAGAGTTTCTTGGGGGAAGGATCTATCAGTCTGTTACAATAACATGTTAGGGTCGTTCTTGGGGCCTGGGCTAAGGTTGCAGAGTATTTTTGGGAATGTTGAGCATGAAAGGTTGTTGTTTCAAGGCTTTCGTTCCTTACCTATTAATAACCCAAAATCTACTTTTTTTGTAGGGTCCCTATAAATCCCATTCTAGGGTTTATAATAAGAACCTACAAAAAAGTGGGTTTTGGGTTCTTAAGATACCCTCCACCATTGATCACACAACTCGAGCAGTTTCGGGCTTAAGCGCTGAAGCCAACGCGGCAAAAATCTCCGCACCCTAAACCCTCAGCCCCTAGAATCTAAACACTTCATCTCTCAAATCAGAATTCATAACCCTAAAATACCCAAACTCTAAACCCCATACTAACCTATGAAAAGCAGGGCCCGGGACAATGCCCAGCAGCATTCTTCCTACTCACTTCATCAGCGGCTTAGGGTTTAGTATAGGGTCGAAGATTTAAGGTTTAGGGGTGTGTGGGGTTTAGGGGTTTAAGCTTTCTGCCCCATCTGTTTGGGCATGAAGCCGAACCCCCTGAGCTCACAGCGGGTTCGAGGCGCTGGATGGCAAAGACGAGGGCAATGGCCTACTTGCAGAGGTCCATACCCCCCCGTTCTTCTGTTCAACTCAGGAAATTGGCTTTCCAAGTAGGAGACCAGGACCGCTGTTCAGGCTCAGGCAACACAGACACCTACATAACTTGGCGGAGAAACTGGGTTGCAATATATGGTCCCGTTCTTTTGGATAACCCTTGCCAAAGTGCATATTATAAGAAGCTGAAGCAGGGAACTATATTTCAGGGCTTCCTCTCGAGGCGTCGTGCGAGTTGACGGCGCTAAAATATGTGTGAAGCATGCGGCTCGGGGTCGAGGTCAAAAATCAAACCTAAACCCTAAATCCATCTAAATCCGAAACCCCAAACCATTATGGGTAGAGAGAGGGGGGGAGGGGGTCTGAGAACCCAATAGGGATTCGAAGATCTGTCCATGGTTGGCTCAACAAAAAACCTAAACCCCTGAACCCTAAACCCTTCGGCTTAGGGTTTAGGGTATAGGGTTTAGGGAAAACCCAAAACCCCAAAACCCTAAAGCCTAAACCCTATTCCCCAAAGGCTTCTGTCACTGAATGGGCACGACAGTCGAACATGTCGAAGCCTTACACCTATACCCCAGCCTCCGCTCAGGGTTTAGGGTTTAGGACTCAGGGCATTTTGGGTTTATGCTTCAGAGGTTTAGGGCTTAGCGGCTTAGGATTTAAGATTAAAACCCCTCAAAATCCAAGAGGAGGTAGCGCATATCCTAACAGCTCTTGTTGGCGTGTTGGGTTTTTGTGGTTTGTGGGGTCAAGGTCTCAGCCCTATAAGCCCTAAATACACCCTAAGCCCTAAACCGGTCTAGTAGGAAACTCATCAAATCCCACAAGGCGGCGATAAGCAACCCCAGGGAGCAAAACTCGAAACCCTAAACCCTGAACTCAAGAACCCTAAGCCCTAAACCGTCCTAAACCCTCAACCCTAAATCCCAAACCCAAACCCTGAACCCCAAACCCTAAACCCCAAACTCAAGAACCAAAGCCCCTGGGTCCAGAACTGCCTTCTTTGGGCGCACGCAGTAACAGTCTGTAATAGGGGGCGCTGTTCCGGTTTAGGGTTTAGGGCTTAAGGGTTTTGGGTTAAGGGTTAGGGTCTGATAAAACTAGATTACACATGTTTAGGGTTTAGGGTTTAGGGTTTAGTGTTTAGGGTTTAGGGTATTTTTCAACTATGTTCAACTGTTGTTGAGTGGGGGCAGTATCCAACGCGTTCTGGTAACGAGGGTAAGTTAGCAAACGAGAACCAGATTATCTACCATAGACTCTCTATTGTAGTAATCTGAATAAAGTTCTCTTACAAGAAGAACCCAGCAATCCTAACTGGTAGCCCCTTTGGCTCTCATCCTATACCATCCCAACGGTTACAGTCCTCAATTTGTGTTTGCCACGGTTATTGCTCTGATTCTCCTTACCATTCTCACTACGATTGCTGCTTGTCGAAGCCGCAAATCTTGTCAATATCGAAGAGAAGGCCCCCAAACCCTAAACCCAAACCCCTAAACCCTAAACCCAATCCCCTAAACCCTAAACCCCTAAACCCCTAAACCCTAAACCCCCAACCCCTAAGCCCCTAAACCTCTAAACCCCACAAGCTCCCGCAAAGCTCGGGCTGCGGGCCACGACAGTTTTCTGTCCGCCGGAAAGCTGCGGCATGGTCAAGAAGGAGGAGGACTGACCTCCAGGGCAATACTGGAGGGGCCATAGGGTTTAGGGGTCTAGGGCTTATAGGCTTAAGGGGTTTAGGGGTTTGGTTTCGGCATATGGGGCTTAGGGTTTAGGGTTTATGTAGCGTTAGGAGTTAAGGATTAGAATAAGGTCTTAGGGTATCCTGTACGGGTTTTGTAAGGGTTAGGGGCTTCAAGGGAATCCTTTGCCGTCAGTTCTAAGGTCTAGCCCTAAGCGTCTAAGTACCTAATAATCATATACTCTCCCAAATATTAACCTGGATAACTACTATCCGCAACCAAAGTACCCTAGTACTGGATCCTTTGGACCCTTAGGGTAGAGTTTAAGGCTTTGGGATTTGGGTTTGGGGCTTCGGGGGCTCAGGGCTTCGGGCATGAAGGGGCTTGGTGCGCCTTAATAATTAGAATAGGGCTTTGGGCTCCTTTGTAGTAGAGTTATAACAAGGAGCCCTATATCAACACTATCGGTAATTATTTAGGCGTCTACATTACATGAAGGGTTTAGGCATTTTGAGGTGCTGCTACTGGAACGATTGCGAAAAGCATGTCGGCAACAGGGTTTATCTCGCAGCAGAGCGCGCGTTGAGAGCAGGCTCAAACACAAAACCCTAAACCCTAAACCCAAACCCTTTAAGACCTGAGTCGCAGTTTTAGGGCAGTTTAGGGTGTAGGGCCCTCAACACTAGACCGCCGGTTTAGGTGTTACACCTGTAGGCTTTAGGATGTGTTGAACCCTAAACCCCAAACCCTCAACCCTGAACCCTCAACTCAACACCCCAAACCCTATACCCCAAACCCTTAACCCTAAAGCCCTAAACCCTAAATCCTCAACCCGAAATCCTAAACCCCAAACCATAAACCCTAAACCCTAAAGCCCTAAACCCCAAACCCTCACCCCTAAAGCCCTAAACCCTAAACCCTCAACTCAAAACCCCAAACCCTAAACCCTAAAGCCCTAAATTCTGAACCCTAAATCCTAAACCCCAAACCACAAACCCTAAACCCCAAACCCTAAACCCTAAAGCCCTAAACGCCAAACCCGAAACTCTAAAGCCCTAACTCCTAAACCCTAAAGCCCTAAAGCCCAAAACCCCAAACCCAACAACAAAAGACGTGACGTGACCTCAGAAGCTCCGGCTCTGACAGCCAGCCTCCTTTAAGTGGCTCCTTCTGGATTCCTTAAAGGGGATCTATCGATCTTAGAGCTCCTTCAGGATTCCGTCCAAGGAATCTCCAGGTTTTAGGATTCCTTTGAGGGATCTATAGATTAAAGGGCTCCTTCTGAATTCCTTTAAGGAATCTATAGATTAAGTGGCTCCTTCTGGATTCCTTAAAAGGAATCTATCGGTTTTTAGGGTTCCTTAAGGAATCTCTAGGTTTTAGGATTCCTTTGAGGGATCTATAGATTAAAGGGCTCCTTCAGGATTCCTTTAAGGGATCTCTAGGTTTTAGGGTTCCTTGAGGATGTTTTTAGGCATCTATAGGTGTTAGGGTTCTTTAAGGGATCTATAGCTTGTAGGGTTCCTTGAGGATTCTTTTTAGGCATCCAAAGGCTTTAGGGATCCTCAAGAATTCCGTTCACGGACCCATGAGGGAAAACCCTAAACCCTAAACCCAAAACCCAAAACCCTAAACCGTTTAGGGTCCAAGGCCTTCCAATATCCCTTGATTAAGTCATCGAGCTCAAAAGACGGTAGGATCCAAAGATGCCTCAGGGTATACGTATTCCATTAAGAGTTGGGGTGGAGGGTTTGTTGTACTGTAACCACTAAATTACGGTCTCGGGTTTAGGGTAGGGTTTAGGGTTTAGGGTCTACGGTTTAGGGTTTAGGGGGGGTATTTTGTACTATCACCACTGAGGGACTATATGTGACCAACACTATTGAATACTTGGTTAATATCGTATTCCTGTATTCCTGTATTCGTGAGGTCCGAAGTGCTCAGTTGAGCGCGACCCAAAACTTGCAACTAACAAAAGGGTGAAACGGGATGGGCCGTTGCATCGTGTCCGTCTTGCGAGCTCGGCCGACGCAGCCAGAAATTATCTGCCCCTGTGCGCGGTCCTTCAGTGGAAGCCTGGCCTATATGTTCCATTATCCACGTGACTACATCGGGGTGCGGTCGATACAACTGGGAAATGCGGTGATCAGTTAACTCCCTCTCCGCTAAGTCGGTAACTGCCTCCGCATAAAGTGGTGCCGGAGGCCCTAAGTAAGGCAAGGGCGGGGCAGATGCACGGTAGCTGCTCCATTGTCCTTTGCGGACATGTTGTTCGCGGACCTTATCTGCTGTCTCCGCCTGATGCACTTCCTCGAGGCTCATAGGGCTCCATACGTGAACGAGCCGTGTGAGGCACCGTGGAGCGTGTCGTAGATGGTTCTGCACTCGCCGTACAGAATGGTACCACTTGTGGCAGGCTCCACAGAAAGGTGCAGGTGCAAAGAAACGTACAGGGGAGATTTTCCCGTGGCTCCTAGACATGTGCACCCCTAGATGTTTGCGCAGTCTGAATGTGGCAGAACAATGTGGACACTTGAAGGCTTCCGCAGAAGCCGCAGTCTCTGCGCTGCGTTGGGGCCGGGGCATCGCAGGCCGACGGGCCCAGACCTGTAAATCGCCAGCAAACGCATGAATGGCCTTTCGGACCTGGGCTGGCCACCAAGCCGGATCCTGTTGCATGGTTTCGCAAAGAGCAGCAACAGGCTGAGCCGTATCTAGAAGAACTCTAGCAGCGGAGACGTACACTGCCACCGCTTTGATATCAAGAAGAAACTGATTGAGCCACGCCGTAGCCGCATGAGTCTCCCATTGCACTTGCAAGAAGTGCAAAAGTATCGCTGGCCCATGGACTAAGACTCTGCCAAAGAACGTTGCTCTGGCTTGTGCCAGTGCCAGCAGCGGGGATGTGGCACCTGCATCGAGGAGCACCTGGTAGCTGTGTGGCGTATCCTGCAGGTTAATATCGTGGCAATTATTCCGGCGTCCCCAGACCTTCCAACATCCCTCGATTCAGGAATCTACTTTCAATTTAAAAAGGTCTTTGATATGATGTAAGGCGTATTCCTGAATCAAGGGATATCGAAAGGTCTATAGGAACCCTAAACCCTAAACCCCTAAACCCTAAACCCTAAACCCCTAAACCCCATAGGCCCAACCCCCGTGGCCTGTGAAAGACACCTCGATGCGGACGCCTCTGGTGGGCTCCTCCTCCCAGGCTGGGTTGGCTTCAGGGGTTTAGAGTTAGACCCTAAACCCTAAACCCAAAGCCCTAAACTCTAAGCCCTAATCCCTAAACCCTAAACCCGAAGCCCTAAGCCCTAAACCCTACACCCTAAGCCCTAAACCCAAAGCCGTACACCCTAAACCCTAAGCCCTAAACCCTAAGCCCAAAACCCTAAACCCTGAACCGTTTAACCGTTTAGGGTTCTGGGGCTTGGGGCTTGGGCGTTGAGGCTTTCGGGGTTTTCGGGTGTTCAAGGCCGATGACAGCGCCAGGATGCCCTCTGATGGAGCGGCCTTAATACGCGGAATAGGGTTTAGGGTTTAGGGTTTAGGGTTGAGGGTTTATAGGGTTTATAGGGTTTATAGGGCTTATAGGGTTTATAGGGTTTAGGGTTTAGGGTTTGGGGATGTGCTACTGTTGATGATATAAACCCTGCAGTACCTTAAGTAAGGGCCCTAACACTTTTTTGGGAACGATGCTGCTAGTATAGTCCTTATTATGGGTAATGCAGGATGTATATCATCAACCTTATGAAATCTGACGCGGTGATTAAAAAACTAAACCGTATATAAGCCCTAACTCTACATAAAACCCTAAAGTCCCTGAAGCGTCGCAGCCCGATTCCCAAAAGGCTTAAGCAGCAGGCACCAAGATGCTAAAACCCAAGCCCGAAGCTAGAACCCAAAACCCTACACCCTCAAACCCTAGAGCCGAAACCTAAATCCTGAAACCCTAAACCTTAAACCCTAAACCTGAAGCCTGAAACCCTAAACCTTAAACCCTAAACCTAAACCCTGAAACCCTAAATCGTCAATGTTCGCGGGCCACTTTGAGACTTCCTTAACGATGTCTCGAATTCGAGGGTCTCTAAATCAGCGAAATGATGAGTGAGACTTTCAACTCGATGAGACTTCTCAGCCATTTTCTTTAGATCATCTCGAAGACCTATGAGCAGGTCTACTGTCAAGTCAGGAGTGAGGAAACACTTCTCAACGAGTTTTATCGCCTCATCATCAGCTTTCGACGTTCCCCTTGATTCACTTGAAAAAAGATTGAAGCGCTCCGGTTGAAACCCTAAACCCTAAACCCTAAACCCTAAAACCTAAACCCTAAACCGAAACTCTCGATCTCAACCTTTGGAGTCTCCTGAGTCCTCTTCTGCTGCTCTCCATGCTGCGAGAGAACCTGAGAGAATTTTCCTGAAGAGCGTCTCTCATCCCTTGTCCTTCCAGTTAGCCTCTTCATCTCCTCCTCAGTCATGAGCTCGACATCGAAGGATCACGAAAGCTGCTGCAGAACTCATATAGGGGCCTTAAAAGAATTAGAATAGCGTTCCTTTAAACGGCTCCCATTATCATAAGGGGTCTTCTGCGGGCTTAGTGTAGGGGCCTTAAGATCGACTTAGAAGAGGGTTTTCGGGTATATCAGACTTTCATAATAAGGAATCTCCCAAGACAGTCTTCATTCATTAGTAAAAGCTCTTCTAAGCTTCTAGGTCCTAAATTCGCGCGTGCGGCTTGTTGCAAAAGCTCGTTGTTCGCGAGCCGGCACAACATCACGGCAAATCACCTACGTTCACCTCCTAAGACCACCCCACCCCAAAAGCCAACAGTGAACCCCAGAAAGATGGGACATGGGCTTAGGAGGATCGGTGCTGGGATCCCTCTCTACTTTACCTTAAGAGCATGAGGATATTGATGCTCCAACTTTCTGGCTTCTGCCCTAAACCCCAACCCTAAGCCCAGAACCCTAAACCCTAAACCCTAAGAACCCCAACCCTAAACCCGGAATCTTACACCCTAAGAAGCCCAAATCCCAAACCCTAAAATCCTACAACCTGCAGCCAGCAGGTCTGGAAGGGAGGGGTTTCATATGGGTAGTTGTCAAAATTATGGTCCCTTTTGGGGTACCCTAAATAATAGGTGCCGTATTATAATAAGGACCCAAAAAGGGACCATAATTTTGACAACCACCCATATGACGGCAACAGGTGCGAAGAAACGACAATCAAGGGACTAAAGGAGGGACCCTTAAAGGGACCCTTGGGGTTATACAGGGGCTTTCTGAGACTACATAAGGGGTATATAAGGGCTATATAGAGGATCATGGGACTTGGCAAGTATGGTTATAAGTACCTTAATTGGAGTTATAAGTAGTTATAAGTATAGTTACCCTAATAATAACCTTAGTTGCTAAGTCCCATGATCCTTTAAGTACCGTAAATGGAGTTCTGGGCGAATTTACCAGAGTGCAATCAAGAGGCAATTGTGTGCCATTCCTCAGGCTGACCACTGTGTCAGCTTCCGGGACAGACAGGAAAGGCTTGCCATGTCCGTTTTCTCAGCATGCCTTTGAAACACTGAAGAAATCTAGCAGGAGCGGAAATAGCAGCGTAGGCGATAGCGCTGACACGCACAACGAAACTCGTAACACTAGTGTCTGGTGCTTGGACGTTTGGTCTTGCATCGACCGTAAACAGTGAACCTCGATGCTTAGAATAGGGTTATTGCGTAGTTTTATAGGGAACAGAAGATGTTCTTAGGATAAACTTACTGGATACAGCTTCCGGACCTCTGTGTTATCGGGCCTGGTGCTCAAGCATGCGCGACAGTTAAACACGGGACATATCAGAAAATGGGTAGCGCCGGATTAATTCAGGCTTTCTTGCTTGCCCGCGATTTTGATAAGCATTCGATTTAGATTGGGCAGCGTGTAACTTCATTGTTTAGTTATTGTTTAGTCTTGTCCTTGTGCTTCAACTTGCACCCCGTCTGGGGAACAGGCATTTTACCACCCCTGAAACCCCCTCGAACTCAAACCCGCAAACTCTACAGGTCGACAGGAGGCCCTTACACCCTAAACCCGCAGCTAACATGAACAACCCGTATGAATCCTATCAAGACAAGAACAAAACCTACACAGTAAATCCGCTCCCAGCCTCGAGATACATCCTTATCTGGACGCTGAAAAACCTGCGCGTTTAGAAACCTACATAGGGAAATCAGAATATGGAGCCCCAAAAACATAGGTTGCTTGCGGTTAAACCCTAAACCCCAAAACCAATGCGAAGCCCTTGGTTCCGAGCTTCCGGATCTCTCGCAGTTGCGCCAGGAAGTCGGAGTCCGCCTCTTCGGAGCTGTGCTTAGGTTTTAGCGTTTAGGGTTTCCGACTGATAAAACCTTAAAGGGTTTAAAACTTAGGGTTCAGGGTTTCAAAACTCTAAGCCTTAAGCCCTAAACTGATAACACCTCTTGCGATCCTTATAGAAGGCCCCAAGAACTTCTCGCTCTCCGCGTCCATGCTGCTAGCCCTTGCAACTGTAGTCACTGTACCTAGAGGATCATGGGACTTAGTAACTAAGGTTGTTACTATGGTAGCTATACTTATAACTACCTATAACCCCAATTAAGGTACTTATAACCATACTTACTAAGTCCCATGATCCTCCAAGTAGTCATGGTTATCGATACCAGCAACAATCGATCGAGAAGGCGTCCCAACAAAGGCACTCCGGGCAGTGACATCTCAGAGTCTGGAGGTCTATTGGGCTCTATTTGGTTTGGGGTTTATAGGGCTTGGGGTTTAGGGTTTAGGATTTGGGGTTTAGGGTGTGGGGTTTAGGGTTTAGGCGTTTAGGGGTTTAGGGTTTAGGGCTTATAGGGTTTAGGGTTTAGGGTTGGCTCAAGATGTAATGTAAAGCCTTAAACCCTGAACCCTAAGGCGCCCTGCAGCAGGGAGCCGAATCCCGTCATGTAACTGCTCTTGCTCCGGAAAGCCCGAAACCGAAATCCCGAAACCCGACACTATCCGATATCGGACCGCCTGAAAAAAAAACAACTCCAAAGCAAGCAGGTGGTATCGAGTTTCAGTAATTCAAGGCCGCTGGGTTAGCTCAGCTGCCTCCTAAATCTGTACTCGGCTGCTTCTTGGATGCCCTCCCCACTCGCAATGTAGGAACCTGATTAAGAAACCCTGGCCTATAA
>CAJNDV010031946.1:13875-35807 GCA_905221635.1 Symbiodinium sp. CCMP2456 | reverse complement strand
CCCCCCCGGTGCAGCCATTTCTAAGATATGCTACAGGCACACCTAAAACATTCCGAAACCCACAGGAACCCATAAACCTGAAGAGGGTATCTACTTTTGTTGGGGTCTACACTTAAGGGTCCTAGGGCTATAAAAGGTTTATAGTTATAGCCTTGTAGGGTCATAGGGTTCGGGATTTACTGAAAGGCTTGGGGTTCATAGGGTCCCAAGATTGACCCAGACAGTAGGCTTTGGGGCTTTTGGGGGTTCGAGCGAGGCATCCTCAGAAAGGCGGCGACTGTCGAGCCTGCTCGAAAGCGATGCTGAAGGCCAGATGCACGAAGAGATATCGATCGTAGCCTGGACAACGAGGGCAAGTGCTTCGAGTTTATGTTGTATGAATGGAAGTACAAAATACTCTCTGGTAGCTTCTGGGGTTGCAGGCTAGTAGCACTGGGACTCCGAGTCGTGCAGGGGCCAACACTCCAAGGACAGGTGTCAATATTTGAGCCACAAGAGAACCGTCGTGGACGTTCAGAGCATGAGTCGTATGCGTGACGGCTGCAGCTGTCGTGCACAATTCATTGATCTGCTCTAGACTCTAGGCAATGTCTGAAAACAAAACACATCCCTCCGGCCCAGTGGGGGCACGTTTCACAGTGCCCTTGAGGATCTTGCGGCCCATCGTCTTCCAAGGCTACCTGGCATGAGGTTTATAGATAGTGATAGTTCTATATTGGGCGGATTGCATCAGAACTGCTTGGGCTAGATTTTTACATAATCTCGCAACGGTCTTTTTCACCCAGTGGCACGACTGCATGCAGCACAACCACATACAAATTAAGGTAAACCCCTCAGGAACATCATGAAACTGCGGAGCCACACATGTTGAATCCAGTCTGGCCAGGTCTAGGAGTCTAGCATTATAGAAGGCAAACCGGGTGATTACAGGGGTGTATGAACACTTTGAGATATACACCTGGCACCAGAGTCTATGGAACAGGCGTGATCAAGCTCCGACTCAGGCTTCGTCGAGCCTGCCTGCTATCGCTGACACGAAGCTCTGCTGGCGAAAGGCCAGCACCATCGGTTTTGATACATTTAAGGGTTTTGGGGCTAGAGGAATCGTGCTGGCATTGCCGGCGTACTTCGTCATGCGAAGCTGGCACCCCTAATCATCGCAAATTAAGCACAGCAACTCAGAGGATCATCAATCGATACAACAAAATAGGTATCATAGACTCCTAAGGAGAATACAGAAAGATAGCACGGTGTTCTACATACGAGTTTTAGTTGGATCCTCGAGGCCGATAGTCAGGGTTCCTGCATCGGCCACACCCAATTGCCGCCCATCGGCATTTCGAGCAGCCAGCTGTGCCTTTGCCACGACCTTTTCCCACGGCTGCTGAAGAGCCCTTCCCGGTGCCTTTGGCAGCCGGCTCAGCAACTGCTGTCTCTGTGCGGGCTCGCTTTCCCTTTCCTTTGCTGCCTTTGGCAGCCGGCTCAGCAGCCGGCGTCTCCGTGCGGCCTCGCTTTCCCTTACCCTTTCCCTTGCTGCCTTTGGCAGCCGGCTCATCAGCTGGCTCCGTGCGGCCTCGCTTTCCCTTGCCCTTGCCCTGCTTCTCTTTCTTTGTCTTGTTCTTTTTGGGGCTAGGCGTCTTATCCTTACTCTTCTTACCCTTGCCCTTGCCTTTGGCGGCCTTGATCGCATCCTTCTTCTGGTTGCGAAGCATCCTCTGCTTGATCGGGTCGATGGAAGAAAGTGCGGATTCCTGCGGCAACATGGGAAAGTAGATTTAAGGTTGAGAGGGTTTAGGGTTTTATCGGGTTTAGGGTTTTATAGGGTTTAGGGTTTTATAGGGTTAAGGGTTTTATAGGGTTTAGGGTTTAGGGTTAAATCCATTCTGTAGGATCGAAGTTGAAAGGTTTCAGTAAGTCTATTGGGGGCTATGCATAACGACTACCGTTATTTTGCGGAAGATGCTGGTGCGGGAGTTGGGTCCTTGGAGTCGTTCAAAGGCAGACACTTCCTCAATCCCCGGGGTTCTGCAGACGTGGGGCTGGTTCTGCTGCAAGACTCAGGCGAGTCGGCCAGAATGATGTCCATGGGCTGGGTCTCCACCTGTAACTCCGAACCACACAATATAACCATCACATAAAGCAAATCAAGCTATGCCGTGCATGGCTACAATCCAGAAATATGCAAGCCTGATCAGGATTCCCGGTCGCTGGAAGCTTTCTCTTCGTGGATGACACCGAGGAGGCCGTGGGCGAGGAACCTTCTTGAAGTTATATAAGGCTCAAAAACCCTGTCCTAGTGGGTGTCGAGAATGAATAATTAAAGGAGAGCTGCTGGGCTTCGTAGACGAACTCGGCGAACCACTGCCCTTGGACCTCTAGCGTGGACGAATCTTTTGTGGGTTTAGTTCCCCATGCACATGCTGAGATAACCTATGTTAGCTAGCTTAGGCAGCCACATGATCTCCAGTGCTGCGATCTGCCGTGTAAGGTCTTCCAGCAGGTGTTGTTTTCGGGATTTCGATTCCCCCACAAAGAGAACCTCTTCATCCCCCGTCGACATCTTGCCTTTGCATCGTCGAACAGGATCGCCCGTAACGGTTGCAACCTTCATGGGTCTCATAGCAGGCTTTTTCTTAACCTCTACCTCCTCTTCCTCCTCCTCCAAGCATTCATCATCATCGAGTTCCTCTTCCTCCCCTCCTTCCTCCTCTCCTTCCTCCTGTCCTTCCTCCATTTCCTTCATCTCCTTCTCTGCCTGCATGGCCTCGAACTTTTCCTTCACTGCACCCTTGAGTTTCTTTACGGGGGCTACGGTTGAGTCGCGAATATGCCGGATCAACTCGAACAGCTTCTGGACATTGGCTCCCTGAGATGTGGCAATGCCAGCAAGTACAGATGATGCTGACACAAAGGAATGTACAGTTTAAGCTCTTTATAAGATGCAAGCAGGATTCCTTGGGGGTCTGCCCTCGCTTGTGGCTATCAGCTTCTCGTCGCAAGGCGTAGGAGTACAGTTTCCTCAAGCCCCAACTGTCCTTGTACACCTGGCTCTGGGATTTTTGCCAATCGGAGGTCTCGTAGAACTGTTCAACCTGAGTTCGAGCAGCTACTTCTTTCTAGTGATATAGTATTATGACTGTTCCACGAATCGAGCAGCTATGCTACACATGCAATATAGTAACGAATACTCCTGGCACCTACAAGCAACATCAGTCGCTGAATCGATTGCTGAGTCAAGAAACTTGACGAGTCAATGGCTCGATGGGCACGGCATCCAAAGTTCGAAGGTTTTCCACCATACAAAATATCATCACACAATTGTGCTTCAGAGTCAATGCAGATGGTTCGCCCTCCTGATCTTCGGAATCGTCGGCCCACTTGAGCCACTTGCTGCCTGCCTTCTGGCGGGACTTGGACAAAGGAAGGGCCTTCCAGGCCTTCGGCAATCGTGAGAAAGACATGTCGAAAGAAAAAACTTCGATCCAAACTCCTGCGATACTCGGCTTCAGGCCATGCCCCCCTAATGCTGACTCTGCAATGCAGTGCTGGAAACTTTCCCCTGCGGCAGGTTCAAGCGAGCAGGGGCCACGGATGCAGCGGATCCAGAAGAGGCCAATGTTTCCAGACCTTGCCGGATCTTATCGATTGTTAACCTAATCGAAAGCACAACAGTTGTCCCGACCCGGCCTGATCGCCGGAGAAGCTTCCCATCACCACAGCCACCTGAAGTGAGTTGATCAGTGTAGACTGCTGCTTCGTGCGTATTTAAACATCCCTCGGAAAAGCAACACAACCCTGCCCCGGCCTCTAAACCCGACTTCCTTATCACCATCGTAGATCATGATCAGCACCAGGGTCCTGGAACACTATAAAGATCGTTGCCTATGGGAGAGGTGTGCTGCAAGCTACTGATCATACTACCGGTATTTCCTTGTTTCAGCACAATGTTAACTAGGTAGTCTGCAATCTATGAACGACTATGGTCCACGGCTATCGTTACATATGGGCTTTCCCGTATAGCCTGTGGCCCCTGGACCTGTCTAAAGCACTGGCGGAGCTTGTCCTGATCATATTTAAGAAGGGTACGTATATATGCATATATGTATAAAGACCTCTGAGTTGGTGCGACTTGTATTCGTATAAGGCAAGGCAATGTGGTGCTTGATGATTGAATGTGTATAGTAATTCTGGGCTCTTGTAGTGGAAAGGTGTGTAATATGGTAGTAGTAGTCGTCGTCAGTGTCGCAGCGAAACCCTGGTCCTATAATTTCTATCTATAGTAGACCAGTTCTGTCAGCTAATAGTAGCAGCAGCAGCGGCAGCAGAAGCAGGCGGAGGAGTAGTAGTAAGTAGTAGTAGTAGTGGTAGTAGTAGTAGTCGTCGTCGTGGTAGTAGTAGTGGTAGTAGTGGTAGTAGTGGTAGTAGTGGTAGCAGTGGCAGTACAATAAATTAAAAGCAGCACTAGCGGTAGTAGTAGCAGTAGCAGTAGACTAGCTGTAGTGATAGTGTAGAAGTATCGTGGCAACAGCAGTAGCAGGGGTAGAGTAGGAATGGCAGGGATGCTAGTAGAAGAATGGCAGTGGTAGCTATAATAGTGGTAGTAGTGTTAGTAGTAGCAGGATTTGCACTAGTAGTAGTAGTAGTAGTAGTAGTAGTAGTAGTAGGAGTAGTAGTAGTAGTAGTAGTAGTAGTAGTACCATGTCCTCGTTATTGGACCCCAGGCTTCAAGGTTGCAGGCTCAAGGCTTGGTGGACGGCATTCTTTAGTTAAGGTATGGGGTTTCGACAGCGGTTTTACAATATTGCATAGATCCCCTTCCCGAATAGGATTGGTCTATTCCGCGAGAAATCTAAAACTAGTATAATGGTTCAAATATCAACCTTAATCCAACAATCCGGCCATATAGCTACTATCCCCAAACCTGCAACCTTTCGATATCCCCTCAACAACATAACTTAGCTCCAACTGCCCACTCCTCCTCCGCCGTCAGGATTTCGCGATCGCAGTGCATCGACATGGAAAAGAAGGGCTTGCGTGTTTTTAAACTAGGATTGGGGGTTGGGCTTGGGATCTTTAGGGTGGCGACTACATTCGGGCTTTCGTATATCTCCTATGTATACCGAGACAGGAATATATCCAATAAATGACATATATGTCCTAACATATTGAAGACGACTCTACGAACATCAGCTGAATGTTGCAAAATGTGACATCAAAACCTGCAGTGGCAACTTTAAGCCTTCAGTGGCAAGAATAACTGCAACTTCGCATTCTGGCATCGGTGGCAACAAAGTTGCGAAACTTAGGCGCCCCAGGTAGAGTTTAGGGTTTAGGGTTAGGGGTTTAGGGTTGACGGGGTTCAGGTGAGAAGTTAGGGTCGAAGGCCGCTTTAAGGATTAGCTTTAAGGGTTTGGGGACTAGGATCAGGCTTTAGGGTTTAGGGCTTAGGATGTAGGATTTAGGGTTTAGGATTTAGGGTTTAGCGTTTAGGATTTGGGGTTCTGGTTTTAAGAGGAGGTTGCTGATGCCTTTGAAGGGCTTCGCGCATGTGGGGAAAAAGTCGAGAAGTCTTTGTGGCCCAGCCCGGGGTATACGTAAATGCCGGATATGTTCGGCACAGGGCTTTTTTAGGGTTTGGAAGGGCTCGGAATTTTCCAGAGCTCGAGGACATTTCTTCAAGGGGTGTGTAAGAGCTTCGGGTATATGTACAGCGTTGTGTTATGAAGCTTTTTTGTTGCCGTGGGTTAAGATTGCTGTCAAGCGTATTTTGTGAAGGGGCTTTAGGGCCTAGGGGCTCTACAGAGTTTCTACTGGTATGAGAAGCTTGACACGGAAACGGGTTTCAAATGGCTTTAGGGTCGCAAGGGTTTTGGAGTTTGGGGTCAGAAGGTTTAATGAAGGCTGTGAGGAGTTTGGATGGGCATCGGATGTCCTTCGGTCCTGGGTTAGGCTTCTGGTATAGGGTTATGGATTAAGGCTCCGGGCAAGCGGTGAGAGACACCAGTTGTGCCAGGGCCTTGCAGAAAGCAATGTCGAACGTTGCTTATATAGAGGTCTGCACACCCGAATACAGGCTTTGGATCTTAAAGACCAAACTAACGCATGATGCTTTTGGGCTTGTGCCACTAGGTACTAGTATCCCAATATTTCATACTGTACTAGCTGCAAACGCACACAATATCCACTCCCCAGTTTGACAAGAAGCCCGCATCCTAATATAGGGGCCTCAGTAATTAGAATAGGGTTTAGGGGTATACAGTAGAAGCCAGAAAGTTGGAACATCATTATCCTCGTGCCTAGACATAGAGTCGAGGGAATTCCAGCAATAATCATCCTAATTCGCTGTAGTAAACTATAATTATTATAATAAGGAACCCCCAAAATAGTATAGGTAATTATGAAGGCCCCTATATTACTTCATGTAAGGCTTTTTGCGACACAAAAACAGGTTCGGTGCCTGCCAGTAAGCGGTGGATACCTGAGTCGGTATGCAGCTACTGATGCCGTAAGGCGATTGGATGTAGGAGTCGAAACCCTAAAGCCCCCGAGCCCCGAACCTTGGGCGTCGGGGTTAAGGCCTTTTCCGGAGTCTGGGCTGGATTAGGATGTCGGAGATGCTTTTCGCTCCAATTGTAACATGTGGGATCGCACATAACTCCAAAACAGCTCGTGAAACCAGGCTGGAGGAGACAGAACTCGATTGAATTCAATACGAGGGCTCAACACCCACACGTCTTGTTCTCCAAACTAGGATACCTTTCTACCCTTTCTGGGCTCTTACGATAATGTGCTTGACGTCCTCTGTAATCAGGCCCGGCCAGTGCTGAGAGAGCGAGAGGGTCAAACAAATCCAGGGTTGTGTATCCCAGTTTGCCACATGCCTATAGGCTTGCAAAGTGACATTGAGCATAATAATGAGACAGGCTTCAGCGTGGAGGAGGAACAAAGAAGCTGTGGAGCTTGGGGTTTCGAGTCCAGGGAGCCAGGCTCAGACGAAGTTCGAATTGGAGTCTGCAGCAGGCCTTCAGGTTGACTTCTTGATTCCAAACCCTAAACTCTAAAACCAAAGCTCTAAACCCTAAACTCTTGCTCCAAGTCACAACCGGCACGAAGTGGAACTTACCTTCGAAGTGTCGATCATCAACGCCACCCAGCACCAGTTGGCCATCTTCTTCGTCGCCCAGGAAGAAGCCTACTGTTCAGGGTTTAGGGTTCAGGGTTTAGGGTTTAGGGCCAATAAAAGCCTCGTTGCGACAACAATGAAAAGATGAAATGTATCACGGCTCTGCTGACATGAAGCAACGAATTAGCAGTCATAGTCATGATGATGACGATGAATATGAAGATGAAGATGGTGATGGTGGTGATGATGACGATGATGATGATGGCGATGATGATGATGATGCTGATGATGATGATGGTGATGGTGATGATGATGATTATGATGATGATGAGGATGATGATGATGATGATGGTGGCGGCGATGCTGGTGGCGATGCTGATGGTGATGGCGATGGTGATGATGTTGTTGCTGCTGATGATGAAGAACATGGTGATGATGATGAGGATGGTGAGGCTTACAATGATGATGCACGGTCTTAGCTATCGTCACCACTACTTTTCCAAAGCTATTACAGCCATATTCGCCGCAGGGTTGCCCAACCTGAACTTCTTTCAACAGTTCTTGCTAGCAGTATCATCGTGGCGAGAATGCCCTAAACCCTAAACCTCAAACCCTAAACCCTAAACCTTGCTACACGAGCAACGCAGCTTCCAGGTTTCCTAGTATCGCTTTCCAAACTTCATACGGTTTAGGGTTTAGGGTTTAGGGTTCCGGGTAGAGGCTGGCTAAGGAGACAACTCGCAAACATCTGAAGTATGACAGAAGCCTGGATAGCTGGCAGCAGCAATGATTTTCCTCAGGTTCCTTAACATGATTATACCTGAATATTCCCCAACACCCTATTCTAGTTCTGAAGACCCCTTAACTTCAGAATCTGCAAGCACGAAAGTTATGTTTAGGGCTTATTTTCGCTTAAACCTCAAACCTAAAAGCCGAAATGCCTACAGACTGCGGCCAAAACCTACCCAAAACGGCTGAGCAACTGAAGACCGGTTCCTTCAGACGACGTCCCGCAACGAGCGCCTGCTCAGGGTGACACTTTCCAGGTTGCATTCCGGAACATGTGGATACCCATAGGCTCCATTGTAGTCCCTCTTTGGGGCCTATATTTAGGATCCTATCAGGTAACCCCCCAAAGGAACTACAATAAGGTAACCCCTCAAAGGAACTACGATGGATCCTATAGGTAGTTGTCAAAATTAAAATCTTGCTGGAGAGCCCAATTTCTGAATACGGCACCCGTCTTGACAACCACCCATGTGGGTGTGGATGGGTTTAGCATAGGGATTTGAGGTAGTAAGGTTTACGGCTCCACAAGAAGCTTAACCCCTAAACCCTAAACCCTAAACCCTTGTAACATGTAGAGTCCTGGAATCGTTGCTTTCTGAGCGGAGGCTTCAGGTAGGGTTCAGGGTTTCTGAACCCTGAACCCTAAACCATCGGGTTCCTATTCGGGTTCCTTTAAGGGTTCCCTTTTAGGGCTTTTCGGGGAATAGGGTTTAGGGTTTGGGGTTTAGGGGCATATACGGATTCCCAACGATGACAGGGTTTAGGGTTTTAGGGTCTAGGGATTCTAGGGTGTTCAGGGTTTAGGGGTTTTAGGGTTTAGGTTTCAGGGGAATTCGAGGGCGAGAACATCTCCAGCGTCCACTATGTCTGTGAAGGTGTGGCATTCTCGTCTGAAGAATTCGTTGTTGAGGTGTCTTGCTGTCGCAGGTACCCCTAAATTTACTAAAGCAAACGTCCCCAATCTCAACTTCTACGAAGATAAATGTCAACAGGCATACGCATGTTACAGTATGCATCAGTACGTATGGCAAAGGGGCGAAACATTCACTGACAAAGCCCGGATACCCACATCTGGCGGCTTTAATATAATGAACGCGTCGCAACCGTTCTGCGAGAAGTCGAAGACCAGCAACTTCGGAAAATTCTGGTCATTAAAAACGCCAAGGGAAAAGAGGCTGGCAGAGCGAACTGCTGTCATGTCGCTGACATCTTAAAAGCTGAATGATAGCAGCATCAACATGATGTTGGTGCCGTGAGTAACTCGTGTTGTTAGCACCAGGGCTGTTGTTCATAGTACTGCTACGGATGAGCACCGATACTACGAACAAACCGACGAGTTACACTGCACGGCTGCTGCCCTAACAAGAACAAGACCGGGAATACTCACAGCAACATTACGGTCACCACCACCACCACCACCACCACCACCAACAACAACAACAACAACAACAACAACCACCAGAACCACAACCGCAACCGCGGCCACGGCAACAGCAACAGCAACAGCAACAACCGCACCTACACCCACAGCAACAGCAATAGCGAGAGCAGAAGCAACAGCAGTTGCAACAACAGCAGCAACAGTAAAACCAGCACCCCCCACTAACACCTCCGCCACCACCACCACCAGCAGCAGCAGCCGCAGCAATAGCGCATGTCAACAGTCACCCTGTACTGCCTATCAAAGCTCATCCTCTATCATGTCAACTAAAGCACTTCCTTCTGTGTGTACCTCCGGGGCACCTGTGTCGTCAGCAATTGCAGCAGGTGTCCTTGCTCCTTCGGAGCTGCCACCATGCTGATGCTGGGGCTGTCTTCTTCAAGGAATGTCGCGTTCCTTTTTCAATCTTCAGTCAACTTTGCTGGGGTTACGAGGACTTGGGAAACTCATTCAGAAGCAGGTGAGAAGGACAGCCCTTGATGTCGGTTCTTCAACCTCACTCTTCACCCGCGTCTGTGTAACCATAAGCACCGTCTGCAGCTGTGTCGTCTCCATCCTCAACATCTCCATCACCTCCATGCCCGGCTTCGTCTGCAAACCCTGCGCCATCTTCCTCTCCATCATCTCCATAACCGACTTCGTCTGCAAGCCCTGCGTCGTCTTCACCTCCATCAGTTCCATCACCTCCATACCCAGCTTCGTCTGCAGGTTCATCATCTCCATCTCCAGTACCTCCATCAACATATCAGGGCACCCTGAGGAATACCATTACTACGTGTTGAGCCCCCTAGATTCTAGATTGACGACTTTCGTCGGCATGACCTGTGTCCTCAATATCCCCTTCCCCATCTGAGCCTTCTCCATCACCATATCCAGTGTCCCCCTCTGCGCCCACGCCATCATCTGCAGATCCGTAGTTCTCGCTTGCACCGTCAGCTCCTTCTGCGCCATCATGCCCACCATCCTCATTCTCTCCATCAGCTTCTCCTCCATCCCCGTCGTCGCCATCGGGTCTATCTTGCCCGCCGTGAGTCCCGTCGCAAGACTGGCAGCAATACAGACTCGCCGCCTCTAACCCGGGTTGGTCACAAAGGCGCCTAGCGACGATGTCGGCACAGTCGGTCGCGTTCAGGTGTGGGGCCAGGGCCTGACATGTGGTCCACCAAAGCAAGGCGGGGCACAAACACTTTGCATAAATGAGATGAAAGACCGGAGATCCGATACCCTATACTGGCTTCCCCCCATTTTATCACACCCCCCCCAATAACAATAGCAACACTTTGGGGCCAAACCTCCTGAAATCACCAATGCCCTTTAACCAGTAATTTGCACTGGGTGGGTCCGGAGCAAGAGAGCAGGAGGAGTAAGAACAAGAGCAATAGCAATAGCAAGAGCAGCAGTAGAGCAAGAGCAAGAGCAAGGGCAAAAGTAAGAGCAGGAGTAAGAGCAAGATCTGAAGCAAGAGCGAGATAAGAGCAAAAGCAAAAGCAAGAGCAAAGGCAAGAGCAAGAGCAGCAGAAAACGCAAGAGAACAAGCCAATATCAGGCGTAAGAGCAACAGCAGGAGCAAGAGCAAAAGCAAGCTCAGGAGTAAGAGTAACAGCAAAAAACAAGAGCAAAAGGCAAGAGCAAGAAGAGCAAGAGCAAAAGAAGGGGGAAGAGCAGGAGCAAAAGCAAGAGCAAGAAGAGCAAGAGCAAAAGAAGGGGGAAGAGCAGGAGCAACAGCAAGAGCAAGGAGCAAGAGCAAGCGCAGGAGCGAGAGCAAGAGACGCAGCAGGAGCAGGAGCAACAGCCAGGCTGGGAGCAAGAGTCAGAGCAGGAGCAAGCTCTCCCGAACCCGCCCGCGCACGCACACACAAACACAAACACACAGTGCACACACAGCAACAACAACACCAACACCCACACCCACACCCTCCCACACAAAGACCCACACCCACACCCACACCCAGCCCCGACACCCTCCCCCCTCCGCACACGCACACACACACACACACACACGCGCACACACACACACACACCCGTCCGTATCTCCCCATCCGCCGGACCACTTTTCCATTCCCCACATATCCCCATGTTGCGTCTCACTCTGAAACCGCAAACTACCCGGATATGACATGACTAGCACAAGGAAAACATACTCATGTGGGCTTATCCGGTCCTCTATTTTTTGAGCGTGTTTGGGGTTCAGGGCACAGGGGTTGATGTGCCTGCAGCATCCCGGTGCGGACATCCTGGCAACTGTAGTCCCCGCACCCCAAACCTCAGTCAGTGCTAATGACCAGGGTTATGAGGGTTTAGGGCTTAGGGGTTTAGGGGGTTTGGGTTTAGGTGTTTAGGTTTTAAGGTTTAGGGCTTAGTAGGTTTTGAGGTTTAGGGTTCCTTGGCTTAGAGATTAGAACTTCGGGCTCAGAGGTCTCATGGAGAGTACACTAGCCAACATCATGTAGGGGCCTTAATGACTAGAATAGGGTTTTTGGGCCCATTTTGCGATAAATATAATAAGGAACCCCCAAAATAGTATAAGCAAGTCTTAAGGCCCTTATATTAATCAAGCCATGGCTTTGAGACTCAGGTCCAGCGAACACCATATAGGCAGCCCCAAGAAGGAGCCGTGAAAACTTGTATACAATCTGCTAAGACACTAGCACGGGACATGATCAACTCGCCTTCCAGGCTAAACCTTCAACTCTAAAACCCAAAGCCCCAAATCCTTAGCCTCAAACCCGAAGACCCCTAAAGCCCCAGACCCTCAACGCTAAACCCTAAATACCGAAGTCGAGCCGCAAGTCGCGGGACAAAGTTCCGACAGTGGGCTGAAGAATTGGGCGAAGCCTGCACACCAGGGCGCCTTGGTCACTGGCCTGAGTTCGTGATAAGGATCTAAACTTAACATCTCATAACTATCATCATAGGCTTTAGGGTTAAGGGTTTCGGGATCTATACTAAATGATGTGGTTTCCTTACTATGGTCACTTAAGGTAAACCCCTTGAAACATAGCAAGAGCCCAGTGGCTCCTGATAGCCGTCGTTGTTCTGCAGGGCCGCACACCCAACCTCCTTTAGCCGTAAGGCAGTCCATGACAAGTGCTCCAGCTGTGCCGGCTCTATGATCTTGCCGTAGCTGGCGGCTGCGGCAGGATAACTGTCCTCGGCTGATAGCTTCGAGGGTTGTTGGGGCAAAAGCTTTAGGGGTCTACTAGACTTCAAAGTTTCGCAAAGTGCCACCTCGTCTAGGACCCTAAACACTAAACCCTAAACCCTAAACCCGAAACCGCCACACATCTTCACTCGCTCTTAACCGGATGGACGAGGAAAGATGGGAGGAAGGGGGCCCCTGTGGTACTACGAAGCTACTCCTTGAGCTGAAGGCTTCGGGGCCTAAGGACCATACATCAGGAGCTTTTAGGGTTTAGGGTTTAGGGTTTAGGGTTTAGGGTTTAGGGTTTAGGGTTGCGGTTTGGGGTTTGGGATTTGGGGGGGGGGGCAGGGGCGTATTATGGTACAATCAAAAGAAGGGAGCCCTCAGGAATGCTATTGATAAGTATTCAGGATTCTGCCGCACTACATAACGTGTTTAGGGTTTAGGGTTTAGGGTTTAGGGTTGAACATGGTATGATCATTTTTTGTTTTTGGTGTTCCCAACAGCTACGAAAGGTGTAAACTCCGACAGTTTACTACCCCAAAGACTGTAAACCTGTAAAACCCGAAAGTGTACCACCCACACAGCTTCAAACCTGCAGAACAAAGCAGATTTCTACCCACTAAACCTGTGGCATCGGAAGTTCAACTACCCGGCAAGCTTCAAACTTGCGAGACCCGAATGTTTACTACCCCACAAGCTTCAAACCTGCGAAACCCCACAGTTTGCTACTTCAAGGGCTCTTTACGAGGAAAGACCCACTATAAGTAGGGAAAAAAAGTGCAGCTGTTGCGTAACATGCAATGAATGAAGGAAAGAACAACGGTGATGACCGAGGGAACAAAGGACCAGGAGAGCAAAGGACCGGTAGACCAGAGTGCCCGGAAAAGCAAGCTCAAAAACAACGCGCAGGCCTGGTGTTGGTGCTACCATTGAGAAACTTCATGATTTCCAAGAAGACGTAGCATAAATGGACACAGTTCTGCACTATCTCAGTTCAGCACTCTCAACTACGGGAAGCTTGGCTTCTTCGGTAACATGGCTAATGCAGTAGCTTGTCTAGCAGCTATACTACTGAAACTCCAAACCCTGCACTGCAGCCGAAAAGCCCTAAATACAACAACAAACCCTTGGCAACACCCTAAACTCCTGAAAAGCCCAAATGCCACAAAGCACTGCTAGGCGAGCTTCCCAAAGAGCCAGCCACCTTTCATCGTCGCGTTCCACATCTATGCCTGGGCTCCCCAGTGACCCGTGCATTGTGATGGAAATATAGATGCCTGAGTAATTGGACAAGGCTTTTGGGGCCCGGTCTATAATTATAATAAGGAACCCCCAAAAACCCTGTTCGAATTATTACGGCCCCAACATTACACTTTCCCTATCATTCAGACACGGATATTCCCGAATAATCTCGTGTTGAAAAGCCTTTTGGTAGAGGCCGATTCAAAGGGTAGAACGGATACTACTGACTACTGAAAAACAGTTCAATCCCAAAGCCTCAACTCTTATAGAACCCATTCAAACTCCTTAGAAACAGGATACCATATAAAAGAGATTCTACTCCGAAACCCAGCCATACACTCTTAAACCCTAAACCGTAAAACCGTGCTGTAAACCCTAAACCAGACGTAGTTGCAAGTCTCGGGGTGGTTCCTTGCCTCCTCCACAAACTCCCGGCGCCGCTGTAAGCCTCGATGGCGGAAAAATCGCGGTTGTAAAGTCACCCTTTTCGGCGTTTAGGGTTTTGGGTGATTACGGGTTTGTTTAAGGCTTCCTTCAGGAGGGCTCATATGTGCCGGGTTCCGAGCCTCCCTCCCCCCCTCCTCCTTCACATGGTATATCTCAAAAATGCAGCTTCCGGACACTAAAGACGCAAAGGCGATGAACGATTTCGAACACCGCTGTGGCTTCCGGTTGGATCTAGTATTCAAAACGCTTGCCCCGGTGCTCGTTTCGAGTCCATGGTATACCCCGCTTAGCCCCGCTGTTGCGATACGGCGGCGGGACGCGCCAAGGCTGGTATGTGGGCATTCGGGGCGGGGGGATCCCATTGGAGGCAGGGGTGGGGGGAGGGGGTCAAGAACTCGGAACCAGGACACATATAGACCATGAGAATTTCAGTCAAGGCGCGGTTTTCTGACCCTGAAGAAAATCTCAACACCAACCCAAAGCCCAAAGCCCTATAGACCCAAGGCCCCAAAACCCTACATTAAACTAGCGTAGCCTACTTGTGTCTAGGTTCCCCTTACAAACCCCATTATAGAATTTATCGGGACCCTACCAAACAAGCAGGTGTTGGCACACTAAAACCCTAAAGCCCTAAACCCTAAACCCTAAAGCCTTAAACCCTAACCCTAAACCCCAAAACCCTAAAACTTTAAACCCTAAGCCCTAAAACCCTCAAGCCCTAAACCCGTTTAAGGTAGCGCCGACACCTTTGCTCACTCCCCCCCCCCGCCCGCTCCCCCCCCCCGCGGCGAGCGGCAAACTCGGGAGCATCCTTGGGCCTCCACCATGAACCTGAAGACACAGTTAGTTTACGGTTTAGGGAGTTTAGGGTTTAGTTGTTTATGGTTCAGGGGTTTAGGGTTTTAGAGTTTAGGGTCTGGGGTCTAGGGTTCCAAGTTTGAACCCATGAGCCCCTAGTATGAGCCCTTAACCCTGGAATCCTTATACACCTACTATATACCCTACATGTACCATGAACCTGAAGGGGTTCTAATGTAGGAGCCTTGATGCGTCTTTGGGGTACATCATACTATAAGCTAATAAGGAACCTGAAGACGATTTAGGGATTTAGGGTTTTTTCGGGTTGTGTTTCGGGTTTTAGGGTTTAGGGTTTAAGGTTTTAGGGTTTAGGGTTTTAGGCTTTTAGGGTTTGAAGGCTTTAGGGTTTTAGGGTTTAGGGTTTTAGGGCTTGAGGGTTTTAGGGTTAGGATCTAGGGTCTAGGGTTGGGGTTCTAGGTTCCCCAGTATGGTAGGGGCCTTAATGATTAGCAATAAGGGACCGTGGTTGATAACAAATTTCGGTTTTACCACGGAAACTGAGACCATAAGATAAAAGGGGCGAAAGGGTACTGCTGGAGAACCTTTACGGGTTTGGGTTTGGGGCTGCGGCTTTAGAAGCTCCCATAAGGGATTCTATAAGCATTCCTTTTAGGATCTATAAAGGTTCCTTGAAAGGATCTAGACGGGTTCCTTCAAGGGATCTATCCGGGTCCTTTGATTGGATTGCTGAATCAGGGTTTGGAGGTTAAGAGTTAGGGTTCAGGGTGGCTCCACAGGATTAATTTCGGATGGCGATAACGGTAGAGACGTGTGAGTATTAGGGCCTCACTGCCCAACAAGGAACAACACTCATCTCTTGTGGTTGAGTTGTGGGGCAAGGGTTTCGGGGTGTAGGATGCTTGGGATAGATGTGTATCATCGGAAGGATAAAGCTAAAAACGCTGCAAATACGGCGAATATGCAATCAGATGGATGGATAGATAGATACGAGTAGATAGATAGATAGATAGATAGGTCGATAGGTAGATAGTTCAGTAGATACATAGACAGATAGACAGATAGATCGACCTAAACCTATATACATACAAGAAGTCAGGATCCCAGGCAGTGCGGCCTTAAACCCTAAACCCTACACCCTGAACCTTAACAACCCAGGAACCAGGAGTTGTAGCGTTCCGACTGACAGCCGCATGTCGGGCCGCACACCTTGGGCACAAGCTTCAGCTTTTTATCAATGGGCTTGGAGTTTAGGGCTTTAGGGTTGAGGCTTTTGGGGGTTAGGGTTTGGGGTTTAGGAGTTTGGAAGTTGAAGGGGATCTGTTTCAAGACACGTGTCGTGAGAGTAACATGCTGCCAGTCACACAAATGCGTAAGCATATAGGCGATGTTCTCTCTTAGGAACAGGAAGCTAAGTCACAGTATGAATGCAACATCCGTGTGACATCTATTATCAAGCCCTATCACAGGACGCGATACAAAAGCCTCAACAATATAAGACTGAGGACACGGCATTGTTCGCCGATAGATTCCGGATTGCCGACCGATGCATCAAGTAGCAAAATATCATATTCAATGCGTACCCGAGAGTGCAGACTCAGTAGTCAGACGCACTGGCTCGATTTTGCGGAGTTGCATCGCATCAGCGGGTTAATCATACGTTTTTACACCTACACTTCGCAGCGTCTGAATTCGCTTGACTGACAGCGGAGTGACACGATTTTTGTTCACCCGTGTACCATGCTTCTTCGAAGCTGGTTTTTCAATATGTGCTGACATACTACTTTGCTTCGTGGTTTTGAGCCGGTGACAGTGTCAGTCAGCATTGCCTTCTTCCGAGCACCCTCCGAAGCTTGTTCCGAACACCAACCAACCCAGTATAACCCAGTCGTCCCCATGCCACAGCGACATGTGCAATGATCTGCTTAGCAGCATGCTTGCACTCACCACATGTGACGATGGGAACTGAATTGAAAGATGATGCAACAGAAGTTTGGTATATCGGAAATACATCAATTTCATGGCCAGAGTTGATCGGTGCATAGCGTTCATGTTCCGTGACCAGGAATTGATTTCTGCGTGTAACACCTCGTTGCTTGAGGCTCCGCTTGGCAAGAACCATCTGGAGGACGGCTTCTACTTGCAATCGCAATATGCATGCAGTCTGGAGGCCTATGCGTGATTCAACACCATCTCTCGTAGAAGAAGATCTGCAAATGAGTGTGTATAGTAGAGGTTACGCACTCGTCGGACTGGGAGACTAGTGCCAATGCCGGATACATTGACATACTTCGGCCCCGTGGCGTCAAACACTACCCGGATCTGCTTGTCAATGTTGTTCTGCGTCGATTGTAGCGGTGGCTGAATTGTTGTTCTGAGGATGGTGGCACTCTCCTGCAGCACGTTGTCCGCCGTAGTTTGTGAGGAAGCTGCATGATCGCGCAAAGCCAATATGATTTTGATCTGCTTGGTCCCGGAACATACCTACTGGTTTCTGCTTGTGTGATGCTTCGTAACATTGGTCCTCGACAGTCGAAGCTGAGTGAAGGACCTGAAGAGACAGAGAGGACACCTTCGCGTTCCATCGTGTCTCTCCGACGTTGTACGAAGATTATTCAGGACGTTATTGGTTTCTTGATGCAATGATTCCATGATATTGTCGTTGACAACCGGAACATCTTCCTGATCAAAGGATACCTTGCCGGAGCTAGTTGCTGGGTGAGCTTCGTCCATGTCTTCAGACGCATCGCCTTCAGAACCGTCAGAATCATCACGTACACCTGCGACCATGTCCAACAACAAAGCAGATTTATCGCTGATCTTGTCTTCGGATCCTTCTCCCAGTATGACACCATAGTAGAATGATCCACGGCAGCACAGTGGATTTCCCGGAACGTGCCCATGTTTTTCGTTCGACGACCGTGGCACCGTCGATGACAGTCACACCGACTCCAGGCCCATCCACTCGGATAGCTAGGGTTTAGGGTTTAGGGTTTAGGGTTTAGGGTTTAGGGTTGTTTCCCTCGTAGTGCACCACAAACGACTTGACATGTGCTTCTGGCAGTCCAATGCAGCAGGCGATGTCAAGAGAACACATAGAAGCAACTGACCGAGAATCTCTGTGCGTTGGTTTCTTGGCATCGATGTTCTTTGTCAGGGATTCGTCCGATCCCGAGTTCAATTATTTCACTTGCTTCCGTTATTTGAGGTTTGAAATAATTGAAATACATAAATGACCCCCGATTTCAATCATTTCTATCTAGCTACAGAGAAACAAATAGGGCGTCAAATAGACCCTGCAGGAATCTCTCTCTCTCACATATATATATATATATATAGAGAGAGATATAGATAGAGAGAGAGAGAGATTGCCAAGCCTAAACCTCGAAGGCTAGACCTGGAACAAACTGCCCAACCCTCGCCAAAAACCCTACACTCTAAATCCAAAGCTCCCAGACTCTAAACCCTCAACCCTCAACTCTAAACCAACCCTGACCCCTCAACCGTATGCCCTCAAGCCTGACGAGCTGAATCCGAACCCGAAGCTGCAAAAACCAAGCCCCCGACCAGCCGAAGGAGACTGCTGCGGTCGCAGTAGTTCCTGGGCTCTTGGCATCAGAATGGTCTAAAGGTGAAGAGGTCCAGACGTGCCGTTTGGGGTACTACTACTAGCACTGCTACTGCTACTGCTACTGCTACTGCTACTGCTACTGCTACTGCTACTGCTACTGCTACTGCTACTGCTACTGCTACTGGTATTGGTATTGGTATTGGTACTGGTACTGCTGCTACTACTACTACTACTACTACTACTACGACTACTACTAATATCCAAGCACGAGTATTGTGGGCACTATTGCTTTGCAAAATGTTACTGTCTTCACGCTAGTGGGCGGTTTATTTGTTGTGGACTTGATTCAGTTCCGTGGCTGGTAAATTCCATGCCGGCAAGAATGACCATCATGAAAGCAGACCCTGATCTAGGACAGAACCTACGCGGCTGTCGCTACGATGGTGATGACCGGTAATCGTACAGCTGCAAGTTGATGTAACTGTATCACCCAGATCAATATCCTATCCCTAAGCCCGATTACATGATCTCGCAGTCACACTGTCATTATGATTCACACGCTCACTTATGATGCTGCAGAACAGGGTAAATATCAAGACTCGCAATACTAAAGGCCCAAATTCCTGAATCTTGAACCCTCCAAATGGCACAAATGGCAAAAACCCTCAGAGAACGATCAATGCTCAACTTTCTCAGAAGGCCTAAAAACCCTGAATCCACAACCCTAGAACCTCGCAAACCCTAAAGTCACATCGTTAGAGTCCACAGCCTTCCATCACTAAACCCTCAACCCAAGGCCCTATGTTGTAGGATCGTAATCTAGGTTCCCCAGTAGCCCCTCAATAATAAGGGTACCTCGAGTCTCAAAGAGCGGTCATGTCACGGAGGGGAGCTGAATAAGGGTACCGTTTTTCCTACTGTTTGGTTTTATTCAGGGAACCCCAAAAGACAAAGGGCAAAGGGTACTACTGGGGAACCGAGGAATTAATGAATCTTCATACCAAGGACTCTATATAGTAGGTCTAAAATCATAAGAAAATAGAAGGTGCTTTTTGCAAGAGCCCTGAAACACAGAAACGGAACGTGGTACCCTTGCAGAGAAAAACATGATTTGCTGTTTCTTAGGGGTGATAAGAACCAAAAATTCGAAATTGTTTCCAAGTACCCACAAGAAACGAGGTCGCCATCCCCAAAAACCCTAAACTCAAAACCTCCACACATATTTACCTAGGAAATGAGGCCATTGGGTTCTGTGATTGAAACATTAAATACTAATACTAACTGATGATGCTACTACTAAGGCAATAACCATAGCAACATCATATGGATGTACATACATATAGGTATATATATATATATATATACACACACACACATGTCTTTTGCACACACACACACACTGATCACGAACAACTGTTCCTGAGAACACTAACCTTTGTCCGGGCACACCATCTCAGCACAGGTGGTGTTCTCGCCAAAGCCAAGGCTGAAAGTCACGGTGCGCCAATACACAGCCTCGGATGGGCCAAGAGGGAGTGTAAAGATTTTTCAAGCGCAATGAGACCGGGTGTATGGCTTAGGGTTTTAGCGTGTTGGGCTCGTAACAAAATCCAGCAAGCGGGTTTACGGATTTGGGAGCTATACAGACTCCAACAAAACAACTAAGAATACGCGTTCTTGAAATATTACTCTTGTTTCAAAGACTCCTGCCTCTGGGAAGCGGCTCTGTGCCACTTTAGGAATTTCAACTTGGTGTTTATGGCATTCGGGTTTAGGCTTCATGTGTTTGATAATATACGGTATAAGCATAGTAGCAAACTTGCGTAGTCTAAGCTATATTCATCAGTTAGGGTGTTGCCAGGTCCTACTGTCTGCTGTTTATGCCTCTCGGTGAAAAGTGGTATGCTGGTGACACAGCCCACACCCTAAACAGCCAAACCCAACAAAAACCTAAACCCGGAGCCCTAAGTATAATGGGGCTCTTCTGTTGAGAAGCAGGGAACGCCGAGTCATGCCAACGAAGCCAGAAGGAGCTACTAGCTTACTAGCTGGCATGTCGATCATGGTTTAGGGCAGCCAGCATTGAGACTTCAGGAAGTGGGTCTCAAGTGCCGAGTCATCCTACCAAAACTCCTTCTGAACTCTTTATGCCAGTCTAAATGTATATATATATATATATGTATATATATATATATATATATAAATATTATAATATAATTATTATATTATATACATATATATATATATTAAATGAACCTCAGAGCAGGTTGAGGGCAGCCTGGAAGCATAGATGTTGGCAAAGTCGATGACGCTCTTGGCCTTTCCAAACACAAACCAGGCATCGAAATCATTGCAGGACTGTACCGTCGAGGCTGCGTCTGCGATGTTCTCAGCACGCTTGTTCGCGAAGGCGGGGCCGCTTTCTTGGAACGAAACGAAATCCGAGAATCCAACAAATGCATAATCCTGCACTGCGGTCTCAATGAGGGTGGCATTGTCGTGGTCCGTCCGCTGGTACGACTCCGTTCCACGCGCCAAGATCACCCCGATGTCGTCGTTCATGGCCACTACGAAATCACGTTCGCCGCCACAGTAGGCATGCTTCACCTCGGCACATCAGCAGACTGTTTGGACGATGCCTGTACTGATTGCAACGCAACCTCCATCGCGCCATTAGATGTAGCCCTGTAGCTCGAAATAAGCAGGACTGGCATGTCAATCTGGATGTGTACCCAGCTTGACACTTCTGCTACTGCTCGCAAAAAGAACATGGCACAGACAGCATGCTTGGATATGATGGCCCAAAGTCATGCGGGTGTTAACCTAAATGTAGATGGGCTCCAAGAGACTCTGTGCACACCCGAGCATGAAGTGAAACACGACATACGATATAACATACCCGCCGATGCTGCTAGTATAATGACGATGACGACCTGCCGATGACTGTCAAAAGTCACATTCCTGCTGTTCATGTCTTTGTCTTTGTCAGTAATGTAGGGGCCTTAATAATTAGAGTAGGGTTTTGGGGGTTCCTTAATATTAACTAGATTACAGAATAGTAGTATTCTAAATGCCCAAACCCTGCTCTAATCATGAAGGCCCCTATATTAAACCCTAAACCCCATTGCCACTGCTTCCTCTAAACCCTAAACCCTAAACCCTAAACCGTGGGTTTAGGGTTTAGGGCCCGCCTGCTGCATCGTTGATCCGAGGGGTTCGAGCAAAAAGTGCCAGGGCCAGAGAAGGAGGCCGAGGATGAGCAGGACGAGTACCAGTGCCTCGGCATGGCAATGGGGTTATGAGGGTTTGGGGTTTAGGGTTCAGGGTTTTAGGGTTTAGGGCTTAGGGATTAGGGGTT